>JACAXG010000010.1:12834562-13062165 GCA_018881555.1 Amblyornis subalaris
GCCATCTGGGTGGCTCTTAATTACATTGCTGAGAAGAAAACAAAACAATAGAAGTCAAAGAAGTTTCTAAACCTAGGAAAAGTAGACTGCCACATAGCAAAAACACTGCAACCATAAGAAAGGTTAATAAATAATGGTAGCAGAAGCGTCTATTGTGCATGAAAATGTAATGACCCTGGATAAACTGGACTGTCCTAAATTGAGTTTTCTGAAGGCTTAACCTGTGACATGCCACCAGGTGGAGGTAAACAAATGACAGAGTGAACAGCTGGAGAAGTGAATTTCAGATAYACAGGTCCTCGACAGGTTATGGCTTAATATACAGGTGTATTAGTCCATACAGAAATCCCACAAAATACTAGCAACAGAGGATAAAGGATTGCTGCTGCAGGAGCAGGATGATGAGAGTTGGTGGGGTTAAGCTCAGCCAAAACTGCAAATACACTTGTCCCTCATTTGAGAGACAGGTGAGTCCAAACTGATGAAAATGGTGCCGATTAAAATTGTGTACTTTGAGATACTGCTGGTTGCATTTTCACTGAGTATTTTGTGTTAACGTTTTCTACTTATTTGCATGCATGGCTCACTATGGGGGATAGTCAGAAACTTCACCRCTGTTTTCTATGAGTGGCTCCTGGGAAGTGAGTGTGCCAGGCTTATTGACATTTAACTAGAACTAACACATCTATTGCTTGTTTTCTTAGAGAAGGTAGTCAAAGTAGGAGCATCGAATTTTTTATTTTGTATTATTTTTTCGCAAAGTTCGTAATAAGTAAATAAATCCACAGGGGGAGGAAAGAGAGAGTTAGAATCTACTTATTGAGGAACTAATTTACAGTAACTAATTTCTTCACCAGTCRTGGGAGAGAGCCTGGACTGAGCGAGGGAGTGCTGGCTGCACCGCATTGATCCATGTGAGAAGGACGAGGCCAGGAACAGAAGCCAGCCTGCCGTTGTTCCGGGAGATTGCTCTGCACTGTCACAGATAAAGAGAGTTATTTTGGAGTAAGTACTAAGCTTCAGTAATCTACAGGAATGAGGCTCGAGGATAAGAATGTCCTAAGCAATTAGTGAGTGAGGCCTGTTAGTCCTGATCCAGGTCACACAGTTCAGTTCTGCAAAAAAATTAATTACCAAGTAGCCCTGCAGCCGGAAGTATGGCAGCAATGCAGGAGAGCAGCTCCTTGTTAGCCTGTTAGTGCCATGCAGCTGGAACAAGAGCTGTCTGAAGGGTCAGTGGGAAGGGGAAGGAAAGGTTTGCTCCTGACGGGAAGCTGCCTGTCCCACACTGAGCTGGGGCTATGAGCTCTGACTGAGGTGTTCCCCAGCGCGCGGCAGCCGGGCAGGCCCCAGCCTGAGCCTCGCCATTAGGTGGTGGTCTAGAACAACAAGAAGAAAATGCTGATTAAGATGTTTAGAGCAGTATTAGAAACTTGGCTGCAACTCCTCGGTGTAATGGGGGCTATTTTTTCAGCAGGGGTTAGTGAAAGCAAATATTTTTGCATTAACTGTTTTTGCTTCCCCTTCTTGGGTTATTAGTGGGATGTGCCCCATCGTCTTGTGCATCATCTCCTGACATACGCAACAGCAAAACCACCCACATCCTAAGTTCTGTCAAAACTTTATAGTTTTTGCTTCATGTCCTGTTTTAGTACATCTGCTGAAAGAATTATATCCTGAAGACACTGATTTTTTCCCAGTGTAGAGTGTTTTGCCAGATCTGGAATTATTGCAGTGGTCAGGGGCATTGGGAGCAATTTCCATCCCAGTTTATAAATTTTGTGTTAAGCCAAATCTAGGTATTGGCTAGAACTGGCATTTAGGAAGTGGTAGTAATGGGCATGATGAGAAGAAGCTAAAAATTATAAAGTGTTGCTTTGGTGAAACTACAAAAACCCCATCTTGCTGATTTAAAACTAGTTTGATTTTTTTTTTTCCCTGTTTCTTAGGATAAACATTTTCAAATATTTGGATAGAGAAGTCATCCCTCCTAATCATATGCCACTGATCTATGACTTTCTGCCTGTGGTGGCAGGCAAGCAGTCTCCAATCTTGGTGGAGCCTGATCATAGCCATTTTTTTTTAAGACATGTCCTCAAATCTAGACTAAGTGCAGACAAGAATGGTGTTTTTCTTACCTTTATGGAACTGTGATTGCAGAGGTATTTGTGGGATATAGTTGCTTACCTAGCTTACCTTGTGGAGCCTCTGCTGTCTGTAGCTGAAGAGCACTGTTAGTGTTGCAGAACTTGCAGCTGTTGATTTTTCCACTGAGGGGCTGCAGTGACTTAACAGGGGTAGAGACACCTACTTCTCTAGGCTCCACTGTGATTTCCATTTTCCTAGTGTCTGTTGAAGCAATTGAATCCTATGTATTCAGTCCTATATATTCAGTCCTGCTCAGTGCTAGCAGGCCTTCAATGAGTACTGGACAGTAAACACAAATAATTATTTCAGTACCATTCAGCCAGAGATGATGCTCAAGTSTGTCAGGTGTTCATTTTAAATCCCCATCTCACTTTGTTAGAGCCTGCTGTAAAGGCAGCTATGGGCTACAGCTCAGGTTTTTTTATGGCAGAGCTGTCAGTGCCATGACCAGCATTTTTTGGTTCACTATAAGACAGGTTTGATGAGAGATGTGAGGTGTTCGCAACAATCCTCTTTCATCAATGCTGTCATCTCAGGTCTTCAGGGATTGTCAACCACTGGCATTGATACAGATAAAATCCTTTTCACCGCAGTCTGTAGACTTTCTATCCTTTGATTTGTGGTTTTTCAGTGCATTGCCAGTATGAATCAGTCTGTAGCTGTCAGTAATACTTGTTTAGTTGATGTTTTCATCATAGTTTGAAAGAAAAACTGAGGTGAGTCAGACAAAGTGGTTAGTAGGGGTAAACATCATCCATCTGCTGGTGCTCTGGCACAAAGCTGCTGTTCACATYTCTTGCTTCTGGAAGATGGTACTTCAGGGATGTCCCAATACTTTTTGTAATACTTGGAGATATATCTGTATATATATATATAAGCTCTGATTTTCTATATAGAGTACTTGTTGTAAAAATGATTGCAAAAAAACCAAACAGATATTAATGCAATATTGTATTAAAGTATCAAAAGCCTACAAATCCTTTTARAAGTGCTGGACCCAAAACTAAAAAAGCAGATTTTACCTACACCAGCTCACAGTGGGGAAAGGAGTAGATTAAAAGCCTGTAGCTAAAACAGAAGAAAAATACAGATTTTACAGATTCTTTACAGGTCAGGTACCACTGTATAGAAAATCAATAATGTATCAAGGTTTTGACATCCGTTCGAGCAGTAACCTGTAACTAACTTGATGCTCAGCCACTGCTCCTGTGCATACCTGCCCAGCAAACCCTCACCATCCTTGAGGCACTTCTTTGAGGCAATGGTCACTTTCAGCATCAAACGATGCAGGGCAGCATAACAGTAGCTACAAATAATACAAAAGAAACTTTCATGAATCAATCCTTAGATAATTCCGATTTTCTTACTGCTTCCCAGAGAGATAGAGACRAATCCTGCTTTGGCAAGTGACTGCTGTGCCCAATTTGCCTGCCGGGCCAGCAGAGACTGCCTTCAGGTCCCTGAAAAGCTCACAGCACCCTCTGTACTGAGTGTTGTGGTTTAACCCATCACTCAGCCCCACACAGTCACTCACTCGCTCACCCCCCATCGTGAGATGAGGGAGAGAATTGGAAAATTAGAAGTAAGAAAACTCCTGGATCAAGATAAAGACAATTTAACAGTTAAAGCAAAAGCTGCACACACAAGCAAAGCAAAGCAAAACCAGGAATTCGTTCACCATTTCCCTGTGGGCTGGAAGGTGTTCAGTCATCTCCAGGACAACAGGGTTCTATCACGTGTGTAACGGTGACTTGAGAGGACAAACACCATCACTCTGAATGTTCCYGCTTCTTCCCCCAGCTTTATGTAGTGAGCATGACATCGTATGGCATGGAATATCCCTTGGGTCAAGTGGGGTCGGCTGTCCCGGCTGTGTCCCCTCCCAGCTCCTGGTGCACCCCCAGCCTCTTCCCTGGCAAGACAGTGCGAGAAGCAGAAAAGGCCTCGGCGCTGTGTAAGCCACGCTCAGCAATAACAGACACATCCCTTGTTATCAGCACTGTTCTCAGCACAAATCTGGAACRCAGCCCTGTATCAGCTCCTGTGAAGAAAATTATCCCAGCCAAAACGAGCATACTGAGACTCTCCAAAAGTTTCCTGATGTGTCCTTGAATAATCCATTTGTTCCCCTCAGGAGTAACATGAATAGTGTGTGTCAGATTACTCATGGTCAACTTAAATCAAGCTTTAAGATAAAGCATTAGTTGCTTGGAATTGTAGGCTTGAAAAATTGAACAAATGATAACCAAAGAAAGCAGCAGCATGCATCATTAGAAGTGTATTTACAGCTCCTTAGGGGCTGTGTGTGTCTTGGCTGAGCTGGCATCATAAGCCAGTCCCACAGAAACCATCCTTGTACCGATTTGACCTAAAATCTTCCTGAACTTGCACCTCTCCTGGCTCTGCTTCTAAGCCTGACTGCTGGTGACCCTCAGATCAGCCACCACGGACAGGCCAGTCCTTTCCTCTCACCTTCCTGCCGTTGCACTGAGACATCAGTAGTTAAAGGTGACTTCATGTTTTCTSTCCTGCCTGTTGCTTTTCTGATCAATGCATGTTTTTTCTTAAAGCAATCTTGCTCTTGATTTCAGCTTAATTTGTAATGGGGAGTAGCTTCTATACAGCTCTATAGCTTGGCTGGCTGAACTAAATGAGGCAAGAAGAGTCAGAAGGACTAACAAGAAAGCTAAAATCACTTTTCTGTGAGGGTGTCAGGGAAGAGAGCTATGAGCTCACAGTTCACAACAACCCAGTTTTCGGAAAGATTTCACTCCATACAGTCCAAACACCATCACTACCAAACCAGGTGGCAGGCACAAGTCAGGAGCAGCCATGTTGGATCTGCCAGTGCCAGATGGGCCAACCCGGCCTGCAGTGATGGGACATGTATTGTGATGGAGATCTGCACCCATTTTTTGTGAGTTTGTTCATGAGGAAAAGCTTTAGTGTGCTTCTTTCCCAGGTAGCCTGTGGGCTCTGGGACAGTATTTGGCACTGGCTGAGCTGCTGCCCAAGCAAACAGCACTGCAGTGTCATGCACAGTGCMGCAGGTCCTGGTGCCCAGTGGCAGGAGCAGAGGCACGAACTGAAACATAAGAGGCTTCCTCTCARGATCAGGGAACAATTTTCATTGTGAGGGTGGCTGAGCACTGGCATGGGGTCTATTTAATTTCTTGGTTTTGTGAAATCAGCAGCTGTGCTGATTCCCAGCATGCTAACAGCATATAAAGCAAGATTTCATTCTGGATAGGTTCCAGTCCAGCTGCTGATTACCTTTCAAAAATCAGTAATTCAGTCACATGCTGCTATTTGTTAAGGCTTGAACATCTAACTAACTTGGTGAATCCAGGGCATTTTGTGGACAAGTTAATATTATCTAATTACAATTATCTCATGCATACCTGGTGCTGATCTTTAGCACTCAAAACTATGGTTTCATATTCTGTAAGCAATTCTTATATAGCTAATGTAGCATGGAATTATTTTATGCCACAAAAAAATATGTGCAAGCTATACTAGAAAAGCAGAAGGAAATTATACCAGGGTGTTGCCTACATTGACATCATACATGAATTTTGCTTGCCATATATGACCAATTTCTTTGAAAATTAATGTACACCTCTGAAAAATAAGCTATGTCTTACAGTGAGTCTAGATTAAGGTTAAAAATTACTTTGAAAGCAACACTCAAAATTAGCTTATTTGGCATATATTTACTCAGAAATCAGAGCTCTTAATATATTTTCGTGGAATCCTGTTGTGTTTTTAAAGTTGATCTTTGCTATGCACCCTCTCATAACAAACCTGGTTAAAAGTTAAATATGGTTTGAGGCCAGTACAGACTATAAATATACCGTTGCTGATATCAATCCTAATTTTGTCTCGTTTCAGAAAGGTCTTTACAGCTTAAGGATTCCCATAAAATAGCCATTTTGCTTAACTCTGGGGGAGGAAGGTGATCCTGGTCCAAGGTCAGTGGGAGCGGAGTCGTGCTGAGGCAGAGGGACAGGAGCAGCTATTTGTCAAAGGAACAAGCCCACATCCCTGGGGAAGGGATTTTACTGCATTTGGATTCACTAAAAAACAAAGCTAGGAGGAGCTTTCAGAAGCAAGAGCTGATGTGTGGAAGGACAAGAAATTCCTGGCCTTGGCCTGGGAGCTCTTGTTGGTCATGGAGACAAGATACAACCTCTAGGGAGTGACAAACTGTGCTAGAGCACAGCTCCCTCTTGACTCTGAAACTCACCTTTCAAATCAAATCGCTTCATGTTGGAATATCTCAGCATACAGAGAGCAAGGAGCCATGGGCCATGGTTCCCTTCAGAGAGTGTGCTCACAGCCTGGCTCCCAGAGGTCCTGAAGACATCTCCCTTACAGCCCGTGGCCTCCCCTCTGAGCCGTGGAGGTTGCCACATCCAGTTATGTTGTGTTTATAAACAAATAAAACGGGCAACTCTGTCACCCTTTCTCCACTTTTTAATACTGTGATTGGTCTGTGCAGAACACACAGCTTGCACAAATAAAGAGCTGAACTGATGTAAATGAGAGCTATGGAAGGGCAGGCAGGATCTTTTGAGCTTCAGCTTGAAGGCATCACAAGATTTCCCTTTGTAGTGCCGGGTTAGTTCCTCAACTTTGCTACATCTTTCAGTGAAATGAATGCAGGGGTATAGTTCACATGAGAACAACTTACGTTAAAACCTGGAACTTGGTGTCAAAAAGTGCTCCAGGTTTCAAGCACTAAAGATCTTCCTGATTTTACTATGTGGGTACACTGTAATGAAGTCAGTTTTGATTTGCAAGAATGAATTATATTGTAAAGGTAGCATAGCAGTGAGATAGAAAATACTTTAATTGGAGCCATCCAGCCAGGGCCACCAAACCCTTGGCTGGCCTTGGCAGCTGTCATCCCACTATGTCTCTGCACAATCACTACATAAGCAATGGAGAAACCTCATCATTTTGAACTTGAAGATGAAAGCAATCCTTATTTACAGTTACACCCAGTGACTATTGTGCACAGGAAGTGTGTGATTATAAAAATACAGTTAGGACGAGTCTTACAAGTCTTCCCTACCTTTCTGTAGCAGGACGAATACTGCCTTTGTTGGATTTAAGTAAACTGCAGCAATGCCCCTGCAGCCATGCAGAGCAGACTATGGCTTTGTAAAGTTTGTGCAGAGCTGTCACTTCTGAGGGCAGAGCCAGGGTTTTGTGGGCTCTGATGAACCTCTAGATTCTCATAAAACCTGAAATCTCAGAGAAGAATTTTTCTCTCAGTCAGGGCACTTTCCACTGGAACACAAGCAACATCTGTTTTTACACCGAATAGTTTTGGCAGACAATATCTTGTAGGGTTAAAAAAGTGTGTTTTGCTAGCAATCATCACTCTTTGAGCCACAGGGCTTTGTTTGCTCAAGTGAGCAGCACATCTTGTCCCCTGTGACACTCTTGGGTATTCCCAAGATAAGCCACAGCAGGCTGACAGATGTGACACACAATCTATGGGAGACCTGTGCAGTTCTGGAGTGACAGCTGGAGGCCAGGCTCGGTGCCCTGAGACTTTTCTCTTGCCCCTGTATTTACATGGTTCCTGTGTGAACATGCACTCCCCACCCTGCTCCCCTGGCCATGTCCCCTGTGGGTGCTGCTGGTGGCAGTGGATGGCTCAGGCATCACTCCACCTCCATGGCCAGGAGAAGGACAGAAGCCTCCAAGTGCMAGGTAAGGGAGAAGAGAATGTGGCYTGAGAATCTGTAAGACCTTTATCACAGATGGATGGATATTCAGCTACGGCCTGAGTTTATGTGTGGGTGATAGATCCCACGAGCAGCAGCTACGGGTAAGCAGTGTTCCTTCACTCCACTGATCAGAGGGGTCTGTCTGCACTAATGAGATCTCACACCAAAATCAAACTCCTCATTTTTGAAGCCTTGAGGCTGAGACAGCTGGAAATTCAGAGCAAAAAGTGCTCACTTCTTCTGTGTGAACGCATACCTACAGCCAGGAAAAGGACAGTTTTGGATAAGACAGAAGTAGATCCAGCTTGGGGGGCAGGACAGTATTTAGTCATCAGAACTAGAGCAGAAGACATAATTTCAGAGTCTTTCAATCAATCTGAGACAGGCATTGAAGGAAATGGCTGCAGTAAATCCCCCATTTCTGGCCACCACTTYTGTAATGCATTTGGATTTTTCTAGTCCCTCTTGCAAAGGCACCATACAGTTTTGCAATATTTTTAAGTACCATCAAGGACATTGTGTTCCAGTTCCGCATCCCTGATGTATCAATTAACTTGAGTGACTTGGAACTCTTACCTTGAAGCTGTGCACATAATGTTAACATTAAAAAAGAAAGTGCTGCCAACATTTGTTGAAGTGCCAAAAAGAAAGTGCTCTGTTCAGGCTCACACCAACCACCTCATTGTTCCCATCCTATCTCACAGGATAATCAGAAAGTGCCTGGACGATTCTCCACCCTTTCCTCATTTTCTCTGTGGGGAAGCATGAGATCAGCAACTTTCTCCTTTTGTTCATTTTTGTCCTTTGCATGACTGCTATTTGGGTTGATTTACTAGAGTTTATTTTCTTAAACAGAAAAAAATCATGTGGTATAATGCAGGGATACCTGCAGCCTAGGGAAGCTGTCCCTGGAGACCTCCTGTAGCCAAGTCTACTCCACAGAATTGTTCAGAGCACTTCAATGTTGGGTTTCTGCTCCAAACTGTGCTATAGAGATTTCCTCTTGACTGTAGAGGCAGCACAGAGAAATTAACCTGTCTCGGCTAAAGAAATCCTTTGTGAATACCACTGTAGTGATTAGCAAGTTTGTAATTGCTAATTTGGTATTCCATTACTTAGTGATGTCTCTGGAAGTAGGAGGTGTTAGTGTATAGAAATATTTGCAAATAGCTCCCAGCTGGCCAGTAAACAAAGATACAAGTCTATTAGTGCCAGCAAATAAATTCCCTTCTTATAACATGTAAATATAAGAAACAAAAATAGCGACCAAGAGCAAGAAATCTGCAAGATTTAAGAGATATTTTAGCAAAATAGGAAGCACAGTTTGGATAACTACATCATTAATGAGTGTAACTAGTGGGATTGTTACCTGTTTTAGAGAGTTTGCTCGCCATGCCAAGCCAATTTATTTTAATCTGTGAAGAGTCGTCAGTGTCAGATGACAAACCATATTTAATTCCTCATGTAAAATCAGGAATTACATCTGTATGTTACAAAACCACAAGCACTAGCCATAAAAAAATCCAAACCTTGTTGGTGCAGAATTCTTTTTGGTAAAACTTCCTGTGCCTTACTCATGCAAATTCTGAGTCTCTGTTATCCATCCCTTCCTTTCCCAGCTGTATAGCAAATGGGCAAATGACTTAAACTAAATGGGATAAGAGCTTCTGGCCACAAGCTATTTTACACTGTTCAAGGCGAGACAGGCCAGCAAGAAAAGTGCCTGAAGTGAGGCCTGGGTAGCCACTGTTCTGGCAGCACAATGTGTACTTTTAACTACTGGCAGAACAACAAAATGAAAGAACTCAAGGTCAAATCAATCCCCAGCTGTAAATACCAGGCATTGACCTTAACAACACTTCTTTGGTACATTTGGTTCTAATGGCAAAATGACATAGAGGGTGATATTTCCATTTTGATTCATTTTCTCAGCTTTGGAGGTACTTGTCGTTGCTACCCTGTATTGCCTAGTTTCATGGATTCCCATTATTTTTTATCTAACTTCCAACCTTTTTCTGCTGTTGCTTTTATTATTCTGTCACAATTGCTAAGGAATATAGCCAGCATACGCAGAGTAATCTGAAGAGATTATCAAAATTGACAAATTTTCAATTGTTCATCTTTCCATCTCTGCTTGACTCTGCTGTAGAGTTGCCTTTCATTCTCCCCATTTTATGTGGTTTCCTTCTGTCTGTGAGACAGCCATTCTCCAGATGGGGATTCTAGCAGAAAGGGAAGCAAGGCAAGCTTTCCATGCTCTGGGGTGCAGCCAGGGTTCCTGTGATGAGCAGGSAAGTTGTGTTCTCCACAGCAGTGCCCAGGACGCTGTGGGTTTAGTGGATTTCACTTGCATGCCATGAGGGATTACTCTAATCTTCAGGTACATGAAGCAGAGGTAATTCACCTTTTAATCCATATGTAGCAGAAGCCTTTCAACACACCTCTGTAGTGCAGCTGACTGCCTTTAGCATTCGAGTGCTGAGTGTTAGTGGATAAAGAATAGAAGTTCTGGGAACACTGGGTTTTAGAGCCCAGGCTTTCTGCATGGTGCTGATTTCTGTCTGGATGTTACTGCTCTGAGCTGGGAATCATTTACAGAGAGGAGCTGTAAGCAAGATGGTCAAGCAAGATGGAATAGAATAGTGACCTCTAGCTAAAAGCTAATTCAGTCTATTATGACTGTATCAAAACAATCTGATAGAAAATAAGTCTTAGTAGAGAACAGAATAAGAGGCACTCTACCTCTGTGAAAATTTAGCATATACCTGAAGGAGACAAGGTAACATGATAAAGAACAGGAAGACCTGATATATAAAAAAATAAATAATCAAACCAGCAACATCTATTGCTGTGTGATTCCTACTGAATTTGTGGTGTGTTCTCCATGAGTTTCTGATGCATCTTCAAGTTGCTTTAGACATTTGTGCTACGTATTCTGTTACTAGTAGATTAACAGTGCTGTAACTCTTCCAGTCAGTATTTCTTATTTGATTGTTTTCCCACATAAATGTTCATTGCATACAGTGTGGTTGTAAGATTTATGGAACATCCCTCAGATGCAGAGCACTTGATCAGTTTTGATATGCATAAATTAGTAATTATGTCAAAGTATGGACAGATTTTAAAATTCTAGATCCAGTTTTTATGTAGTTATCTAGCAAAGCAAATTAGGCACTTACTGTCTAAGCATCTAATCTCTGTGGGTAATCAAATATGTAAATATTTGTGGCCCCAAATTCATTGTCATGGTATTTGAGAGATTGAATTGTTCATGGTTGAAAATTTCACCCTTCTCTTGTCATAATTTAAAAACATTTGGGGCAGTTGTAGCAGAGGGAGAACAGTTTCAAATGGAAAGAGAGTAGGTTTACATTAGATATTAAGAAGAAATTCTTTACTGTGAGGATGGTGAGGAACTGGAGCAGGTTACCCAGAGAAGCTGTGGATGCCCCATCCTTGGAAGTGTTCAAGGCCAGGTTAGATGGGGCTTTGAATGCAGAATCACACAGTATCACAACAAAACCATAGAATGGTTTGGGTTGAGAGGGATCTTTAAAGATCATTTAGTTCCAACTCCCCTGCAAATGAGCAGGGACATCTGCAACTTTATCAGGTTGCTCAGAGCCCAGTCCAACCTGACCTTGAATGTTTCCAGGGGCCAGTGCATCCACCACCTCTCTGAGSAACCTGTGCCAGTGTTTCACCATCCTCAATGTAAAAAATTTCTCCCTTATAACTAGTCTGAATCTACCTTCTTTTGGTTTAAAACCATGTCCCCTGGTCCTGCTGTAGCGAACTCTACTAAATCCATCCTCTCCTAGGGTTTGTGGTACTGCAAATGAAAATTTCCCTGCAGCTTCTCGGGGAATGAAGTGCAGTGAACAACACCTGAATGTGAGCTTGCTGACTCCCTTTCACAGAAGGACTGGATGAAGCATCGCATTCTCTGCTTATTTAGAGCTGCAGATCAGCCTGTTCTAGGCATAGACACAGTTGTAAATTTAAAGAGTTTGGGGGGAAAAAAGGAAGAAAAGGAGAATGAGAAGGAAAAAAGAACAAAAACAAGGTGGGAGCAGAAGTCTGAAAGTAAAATGAGCTCAAAGTCCAAGACGCTGAGGAGAGTCACACAGGCATTCAGCTCCACCAGCCCAGCCTCAGCAGCAGGAAAGGGGCAAAAATACGGGTCAGCACCCACATCCCCCTTTTCTGGGCGCAGGGAGTAAGCATGGATTGCTGGCACCACCATGGGAATATCAGCTCATACAGATGTGCTGGGTTATGCTGAGGACGTTGTCCCTGCTCTGGAGTAGCCCACAATTACCCTGGCACAAGGGATGGTGCCTGCTGCCACAGCTCTCCTGACTTCCACTGCACGTCCTGGCCAAAGATGGAACGCCCTTTGCCCCTTCTGGTGCAGGCAGGATTGGGTTTCTGTATCTGAAAAACAACAGATGTGACAGGGCTCACTGTGACTCTCTAGCAAAGGAACTGCATTGTACAATAAGTTAAGGTAGTTGAAAAAACAGGTATGACTTAAACATTTCAGAGCTACACACATAAATAATATAAATCTAATAATAATAACATAAAAATGTTTAAATTTGGGCTATTCTTTGCTCCTGTATTCACAAGTTAAGAGCTTCTTGTAATTCTTAGTAATATTTGCGGCCCAGTTGGGGGAAAAAAAAACCTTTTCTGACCTACTTTAGCTGTCATTGTCTTCAAGCCCCTTGGAATTCTAAATGTTCTTAGTCCTAAAAATTGCTCCCCCACTGCTTTTAATTTGACCTCATCTCTTACTGTGTTGTGTTTGCATCACAGTTGAGTAATTGGTCTCAGTACAGATAGAGCATGAAAACGAGAATCTTAGGGAAAGTAAATTAATTCATTCACTGCTGCAGGTACAGTTGACTAATGAAATTATGGACTAGAAGCTCATGTCGTTGCAGCTACCCTTAATCAGCAACATAAATGTTCATTGAGAACAGGGCATAATTCAGCTTTTTATTTAGCTGAGTCTGTATCTTTGAGCAAATCACTAATTCCTTTGACTGCTAAAGTGAAAGATGACTGAAAAAGCATTCAGAAAACCAGATATATTTTAACTGTCAAATTGGGAAGACAATATTATGTATTTTAAGCTTAGTGGGACATATATTGCTCTTATAGAAATCCATAAAGTTATTAAATTAATGTGGTGAAATTGTATCCACCCYGAAACTAGACATTTCCATACAAGTTATGGAAATAATACAAATATTTTAAAATATTTTTAAAATATAATATTAATATTAAAATATGTTAAAGTTATTAAATAAAAAAAGGAAAGTGTACAATACAAAAGACATAATCATTTATGAGCTCTTTTAACAACAAGTATGCTTTGCTTGGGTGAAGACTATCTCTGTTATGCATCTGACAGTGCAACATGTAAAAGAAATACTGAGCTGGCTGCAGAGTTTATTTGCATTTAAGGGAAAGCTGAGAAGGTCTCTTCAGTGGGGTCCCTTTTATTCTCCCTTAAACCCCTTACAACGTAAACACACCATGTTAGGAAGCAGCAATTCCCTAGGTCTCTGTGGATAACTCCCAGCTGAGCAGGGAGCAGCTCTAGTACCACTAGAAAGGGAAGGATTAACTCAGTGGCATGGGTGGTTCAGGTTCAGGCTGCAGTGGATGCAGAGAAATCAAAAACTTCTTGGAGGAAAAAGAGAATTTCTCCACCACTGAATCTAAACCACTCTGGCCACTGTCCCCGAAGCCAATTTCCTGTACTCCTCCACTGCAATGTGGCTTTTACTGGAACTTCAGATGTGAGTGCTAGCACCAATCTATCTGAGAAGCAGACCTTTGAAACAGTGGTTGTAAATAACTCTGGCAAGACTTTAAAGTGAGTTTCACCAAATACGTTATCTAAAATCTCAACAGTCCGGCCCTGACTGATGTAATGGAAGTGAACAAGTATTCTTAGGTAAAATTAATGCTGTGCAGGACACGAACACAAGGTCCAGGAGCCAGACCAAAACTTGCTGCCCAAGAAAGTGCTTAGTGTTCATAAAAGCCTGAGAGGATGACGACATATACACAAACAGACCAGGATTGTGGCTTTTTCATGGCAATAGAGCAAACTGGTTCACTAGGTTATCACTTTCTACAGACACCAACCACCAGCCAAATCCCAGCTTTGCAACAAACTATCACGGTCCAGTTTCTTGGTAGTGTGTTAGAAGTCATGCTTTCTGAATTGGCCTTCTGCTTTATTAAGCTTCTGGGATAAAGCAGTTTTTATCATCAAAGAATTCAAGCTGAAAAAAAGAGATTATTTGTTTCATGTGTTTGATTACATAATTGAGATTATGGATAAAATGGGCTCAAATTACCTAAACAAATGCACTTCCATGTTCAATAGTATTCTCTAAGAATAAGGRTGGCATCATCTTAAGAGTAATATTAGTTTTAGAGGTATGTATTTCATAAGGCTTGAAAGTTTTCATTCCGTTTATAATTGCACAGCTCAGTGTGATAAACCTTTGTCTCAAAGTATGCTTATACACAGATAAAGGAAACCAGCCACATCAAAAATCTGGATAGAGGTAGTATAGCACAGATAAATCTGAAGTTTGGCATGTGCTGGAAGTTCAAAGCTTGTTTTCTTCTTCAAATTAAGTAGTTTGTGGTTCATTGATGTCATCAGTAGAACAGGCATAACTTTCCGTTTCAAAAAATGCCTGATTTAAAGCTGAAAGCATATGGGAATAACTGTTGGTTTAGCACAGGAGATTGCCACAGATTTGGAATCGGTGGTGTGTTTTAGTATTTTGTCAGTAATATGATCAAAATTAAGAATTTCAGAAGAAAATCTTTTTGAGCTTCGGTTGATTTAACATTTTGCTTGTGCTCCAGAGATCATCAGTATCATTTCTATCTTAGAAAGTAAGGCTTGGGAAGGGTAATCRAGTGTGTCCACCAAGAAATCATCTATTCCATTCTTCTTTTCCATAACCAGCCTCCTTATTTGTAAGAGCTGTCACCAGCAAATGCTTCTGCGCCTTTGTGTGGGTGTGCAGCAGCACAGCCCCGATGGCCACGACAATCTGTGCCTCGGGTCACTGCTGGCCAAAGGGCAGGGCCCTTTCTGCAGCAGGCTTGTGGCACTGTGTGTGGGTTGGGAAGAGGGGTGGGGGGAGAAGATTGCCCAGGAAGAGAAGATGGATGTGGGCAAACACTGAACAAACCTTGAGAATGAAAATTAGCAGCCTCCTTTGCAGTTCCCTTGGCGCCGGCACTTCCTGCTGGAGCACAGCCTTTGGCAAGGCGCTGGGATAAGCAGTTTGTCAGACGGCTTGTCTTGGTGCTTTGGAGAAATGCCTGACTGTGGCTGCAGACAGCAATCAGATGCCATCAGCCAAACCCACTTTCAGGCATTTTTATATCTCATATTTTAAACTGTTTGTCCTTGTTTCTCTCCTGATGTTTGCTCCACAGATCTGCCCTCCCAAGCTGCTCACCAACCACCGATTTTTTTTTCTGTTCTTTCAGATTTGGCCATTGCCCCTGGTTGTCTATCGTCTTCTGCTTTACCTTGTTGTTTCTCTTGATATAGACAACATTGATAAAGTTGTCTGGTTTGGAGACTTCAGATGATTCAAAGGCATTGCAGAAGGGCATTTGTCTGCTTGCAGCACAGGCCAGAGCTCATCAAAGGACATCTTTTAGCTGTTTGGTAGCATACAAGTGCACAGTTTGTCTCAAATCAGGTCCTGACAGACATGGATCATCATAATCATTAAACCAATCACCACAACTGCAATTAATTTGGGTCTCTGTAAGCAGACATGTGAGGTTTCGTAAGTCATACAATCTCAGTCCTGAAAAAATAACATAAATATGCTTCAGTGCTCTGAATTGAAGATTCAGTTTTTAACAGAGCCAACACAGACATACCAGCTCCCTTTCAATGGGAATCCACATTTTCATTTCCCAGCTCAGATTTAGGGATACTAAAGTAATCCTGAACCTTTGCATCAGGCAGGTGTAGAAAACAAAAATTGTTTTATGTAAGTAAAGGCACTAAAAACATGGGTTAGATGATACACTGAATCCAGCTATGTAATTATCTCCTTTGATGGTCTCAAAAAAACCTTCCTTCAGAGTAAGTCAAGTGATGACAAACATTATTTGTCAGGGATTTAATGCCTTCTGTCATTCCCTGTAAATCAGAGTGACAAGATAATTATATGGAACACTCTATAGAGAGGAAGTTGTAGATTCAGTGAAGATCCACAGAAAGAGGCAAGCAGCAAGATTAAGCAGTAAGGAAAATAACGTGCACAAAAACTCTACTGAGTATTGACATACAAGAAAACAAAGTAATCTAACTGGAGTTAGGACCCACTTTGAATACAATGCAATGCTGAAATTGTAGCAAGAATAGGAGAAATCTTGCTGGCACTGGGCACCTGACACTGTTACCAGGGATAATTTCAGTGCAGACCATCCTGAAAGAACTATCTCAGCAGCAAGAACAATTTGGTTGAAGGTGTTGAATATCTTCAGACACTGCCTTTTCTAACAGGACTTGTACACTTAAACTGGAAGTTTCGGGGAGACATCCCATAATCCATCCTTCTATAATACATCCAGCTCTGCCAGATCAGCTGAACAACCAACCTTCAATGATGGGATTATTGGTATAAAAACGCCATTAAAATTACACTCACTGGTGTATGGAAACTTGTCAAGCCTTTGTGCCTTTTTAGATACTGTTTCAATAGAAAAAAATTATGTGATATATGGCCTCCCTTTCAGTTGCTATGGAGTATTGTGGATACTGGGAAAACTTACCCACTTATGCCTGGTCTAATAGACACTATAATGAAAATATTTGATTTGAATGAGATGCAGAAGATAACCCAGCTGGTAATTTTCCGTCTTGTCAGGAACATTAAGCCCATTCCCTGAAATAAATTGCTGGTTCAGTTTCATATATCTGCTGGGGCTAAACACCCTGTTACTGTAGGATGGAAAAAGACAGATTCAACAGCAACCACAGAAACCTGGCCCAAAATAATTTGGCAGAGATTAGGCCTTGGTTTGGCACAGTGCCTGGGAGAAAATTATATCCGTGCCACTGGACTTAGTGGCCTTTCTCATACGGTCATTATGATATGATCCTACAGTGACTTAGCATCTACCTCCCTTTATGTAGTTATTTCCTCAAATATCTTCGAAATACCAATACCATAACTATCAGAAGATTTCTGGTGATGACATGTTTGGCACCCAGAAGTCTCATCTCTCTAACCTAGTTTGAATTTTATGCCTCTCTTTGATAGTCATTTTGGATAAATTTTGCTGTTCTCTGTCCTTCCCACTACATTTCCTGGTACAAATTTCTATCAATTCACTGTGGCTGTTTGGCCAGCTCTCAGGCTGGAGAAAGCTTCAGTGAAAGTACAGAAAAGGGAATTCTAGTCAGAAAAGTACAGAGATTAGGGGAAAAAATACCCGGAACAGAACYCTGACTTTCTGCCAAGAGATTGACTTTGCACTGGTTGGCAAGGAAGCTGCACTGTCTGATAGCAGCTGTCACTCAGTGGGAAGAAAAGGATTGGTCATCATCAAGGATGTGCAGCAGGCCTTCATGGGTCACCATTCCCTGTGCAGGGAATATCACAAGGGATATCAGGACACTTCAAAGAGAGAAGCTGTCTCACCAGTCGCAGCCAGCACTAAACTGGGTTGTTTTCGGTTCTGGTGCAGCATCACAAGTACCTCTTTTTTTTTCAAGTTTCATCTTGAAGGCTTTTATTCAGGATATGGCAAATGGGATCATTGTGACCTCAGCTGAGCTCCATCTGCTGATAGACACTTTTTTTTTTTGCCATAATGTCACAATTGCTTTAAATAATTTAGACTGAAAACCTCCAGGATGATTCCTGCAATGGAAATCATAATGCTTCCTGTCGCATCTTGCTCTTGGACAATGCGTAGAAGGAAGATAAAAACCTGAGCTCAGCCCTCCCTCCCTCCTGCGGGTAGGGAAAGGCTGTGCATGGAACTCAGCTGCTGTCTGCAGTGCAGGAAAGGTTTCTGAGCTGGCTGTGGGTGAGCTGGCCAGGACCCCACTGGAAGCAGAGCTTTAGTGCGTGTTTCCCAGGAGGTAGATTTGTCCTGTCTCAGCAGCTGCTCTGTGCTGTTGTGTGAGACAGAGCAGTGTCGAGCTCCTGAAGGCATGTGCTCAGGAGAGAGAATAGCAGAGAGAGGAGGCAGGGCAGCACAGAGATGCAAAGCCTACAGGAATCGGACCAAGGATCTCTAAATTTGCCTCCTGCTTTATTTAATTTGGAATCAACACCTTACATTTTTGAAGGGTAGATTTGACCACATACTTCTACTTCCTTAGGGCTGAACTCAAGTCATCCAAAAAATTACGACTGGCTGAAAACAAATAACCCCCCCCACATTGTGCCCTTTGGCTCTGAGCCAGTGGGGTGTACACCTAGCAGTTTTTTCAAAGACTTGAGACATGCTTCTTAGTAAGAAAATCCTTGAAAGTGAAAACTCCCACACGACTGTCAGACTCCAGGAATGATGGGTTGGAGGAACAAAACCTGATGTTGCAAATCTTGCTGTTGGCTGGAGGAAGTTGAGAACACCCAAATTGCAGGAACACAGGATCCTGTCAAGTCTGGATTGTTTTGCTTATTAGTGCTATGGACAAGGAGCACTACAGCCAATGTGTAGCCCACCTCCATTTGCTCACAACAGAACGTGTCTGCTGTTACAAGTCAGTAATGGTGGCTCTCTGAGTCAGTTTATAGGCAGGTTTCTTGAAAGATGGCTGGTTTTGGCTTTTGAACAACAGCCAGCACTCACCGAAAGCACTGTCAAATTCCTTAGTGAAACGGCTTAGGAGGTTTCCTGTCATATTCCCAGTGCACATTGCCCCTGCCACCAACAGCACAGCCACACAGGCTCTAAGTTTCAGCAGAAAAAGACTGAAAGGCCATGGACACTAAATTAATATCCCAGCCTTGGAAGTTATTTCTGCCTAGTGAGGCTGGAAATAAGAGTTGTGAGGTGCATCGGCAAAGAGGGCTGCACAGCTGCTGCCCATATTAAACATTTCAGTGGGGGAAACCTCACTCTATAAAAGCCACTCATGCCCTAAGCAGTTTTTTCAATGAGGAACTCCCACTGAAATTGCTGGAGAGGAAAAAACAGCCTTGGTTAAAGCAAGGGATATATTTTATTGGAAGTAATCCTAGATACATCGAAATTACTTGCAAATTTTGATTTATTTCAACAGGGTGGGACCTTGGCTACTTCTGATGGAGTGGAGATTAACTCCATAGGAGGGCAAGTCACGTAACTTTTCACATGGTTTAGTGCAGGAATTTGAAGAAAGGCATCCTTCCTAATACGCATGTAATGAAGCATAGTCACTGCTCTACTGTTTCCAGCCTCTTTATAGCCCACAAATTAGGCAGAAATCAGCTGCTATCTGATCTCACATATTATCTTTGATGCCCAAGTTGTATTACATGACTGAAGAATTCAAACGCATGAACAATTATAAATTAATTAACACAGATACAATTCAACACTAAACAAATGGTGTACATGTCAGGCTACAAACAACTTAATGTTAAATTTCAAAAATCCCAGGTGACTGCAGCAACACATCTGGAAATCTCAGTTTTTGCTCTCCACAGTGACAGCTCACGGAGCTGCATCTCCATCCTCAGTCTTCCTAAGCAGATGTCCTCACCTACCCCATGCCTTTCTGAAGTCAGCAGGCCTCCATACAAGAATCAGCAACTTGCCCCTTATCCTCAATGGCAAAACTGATGGATGGATGGATGGATGGAAGGAAGGAAGGAAGGAAGGAGAGAGAGAGAGAAAGAAACAAAGAAACAAAAAGAAAACCTTCATTTCTGATCAATCAAAAAAGGCTAATCAAATACAGGGAGGAAAGGCCCTGCAGAAATGTATTTATAACACRCAGGATGTTAAAATAAAAGTCAGTGACAGAGGGAGAATGACTTGAGCAGGTTAAGTGTCCAAATAATCCCTCAGGCTTTGAGTTGGCAAGAAGGCTACGGAACCACATGCAGGCTGTGAATCAGCAGCTCTGGAATGCCAGCACAGAAAGAATGGCAAAAGTGATCCAAGGGGGAACAGAAGCATGCAGAAACTGCTCCAAGACCATTTTAGCAAAGCACATGTTTCTAACATATATATATATATATATGTCCCTCTGATGGCAAAGTAATGGCTTAAATGCTTACTAGCTTAGCTCCTTAAAGCATTAATTGATGTCAAAAAGATTTCCTGGTATCTCGAATAGATGAAATCTTCTGCTGATCAGGCACTAAGGCAAAATTTAAAATTAAAAAACATGCTTTAGAAAGACCTATTTGCTGGAGAATGAAAGAAAAGGGCTGAATTACGGCTGTTTAGTTTCCTAAATCTGAGTTCCACAGACTGACTTCCGGTCTGGCTGGCACCACAACAGGCTGAGGAACAAGCGGAGGGGAGCGATCCCATGCCTCTGGCAATCCGGTGCCAAGAGCAGGATTCCTTTCAGCGGGTGGGGATAAGAGACATGCTGTGGGCAAGARCAGCATTTGTTCCCAGCTAACTTTGGCTGTTTGCTAAATAGTCTTAGGATAGATGCGGGTCCAATGGGAGGGCTTGGCAGTATCCCTACCCTCCCCCTGCCGATTGCGCTCTCTCCTTGGCGATGGGGGATGCAGGATTATTGCACTACCCAGACTCCACTACTAAAGATCTTTTGGACTCTGTGAAAAGACACTTCACAGGTCAGTGAGAGTCCTTATACCATTTTCTTTTTGGCAGTGTCATTCCTTTCTTTACCCATATGAGAGGTGAGCAATACAAGACACGGTTTGGACTCTTTGGTCCATTTGAATTCAYAGTTTCTGTGCTCTTCTAGAGAAAAAATCAGACT
Organism: Amblyornis subalaris; assembly: GCA_018881555.1. Classification (NCBI taxonomy): domain Eukaryota; kingdom Metazoa; phylum Chordata; class Aves; order Passeriformes; family Ptilonorhynchidae; genus Amblyornis; species Amblyornis subalaris. The sequence goes on from JACAXG010000010.1 coordinate 12,855,428, forward strand.
AGGTTCACTAGAGCAAGCAAGTGAAGTTTCTGTTTCTAGAAACAGGAAAAGCACATGACGCTGCTGGAAGAATTATCTTTATTTTCTTGAATTAATCCATACTTCAGGAAATTTTGCGGAGGTTAGAATATATCTATTTAACTTCAAATGTCTCTTACTGATTTTAYGATTAATTTTTTCTTTTCTTTCTTTTTTATTTTCAACTGGGAAAACAAATAAATTTATAAAATTCTAACAATAACTTTTCTTTCAACTTTCAACACAGAAAAAAACTTTAAAATAATTTCTCTATCAGCTGACTGACTGTGAGTATACCCTGGTCTGCTGAGTGTACAAAGAGACCATTGTCAATAGTCAGAAAACACCTCAGTACTTCAAACAGAAATCACATGAGAGGACCTTCCTAGTGCCCAGATRGGTCAGTTGGCAAGAGCAAGACTGACAGTGATGAGAAGCCTACTTTGCATGTGTTTATAATTACCACACAGGCTGCTTAGGATATTTTTAGTGATTTTTTCTTGTGACTCTGCTATCAGCAGAGTCAAACATCTTTATGGCTTCCATAATTTACCYGAAGATGCATTTTCCTCGAAATCCATTTCAGCATTATGAGGCAGGAATATTCCTGTCACCAAGCAAGCAGGAACTGTTTTCTTCTTTCAATTAAAAATTAGTTTTAGCTTTGACTAGTTCCTCAAATTACTTTGATCTAGTTCAGAATACCAGTGCTGAGTTCTTTTCAGAGAGCAGGATAGCAACACTTTATTTTTGTGCTAGTGAATTCTCTGGATGTAATTTGAATGTAGAAAGGACAAGGAAAAAAAAGCAACCAAGAAAATATTATGAGAATTTCTAGTGTTCAATTCTGCTTCTCAGGCAAAAAACCCCATCCGAGATGGTAATGCTCTGGACCACGGGCTGTGGTCAGAAGGAGAACTTTGTTTTCAGAGGACAATTGCAAAGCTCCATTCCTTAGACAGGAGCTGTACTGTGCTCTCAGGCATATTGCTAAAATGACATTCCTTTCAGTCCCACTATGCCCAAACTAAGGCCTAAGGGAAATTTAATAACAACCTCTGTGGGCCCTCTGCGCTCACCGCATTTGTAGCTGCAACTGCCTGACTGAAGGGAGAAGCAGCAGCAGCACTTTTCTCCCACCTCTACTGTCTCTCAGACCTAACTTGAAAAGACCCCTGGTAGGACAAGACATTTATGTCACTCTTGTGTTCCGGCTTCACTCACTGCTGCCAAGGTTGCGTGACAGAAATGGCAGTTTGGGTGCTAAGGACACCTCTGTGCTGGGAACTGGCCCTGCTCCTTGCAGAGCACCAAGCAAACACCTGGCAGCAATGTGCTGCTGCCAGTGGGAGAACTGACCTGAACTCTTTGTTAGAACCATAAATTACGCCTCCCATTGCAAAGCACCTGGGCATTTAGAAATTCGGAGGGGTTTTTTTGTACTGTTTAAGCATGAAAGGAAGCTCCTTAAACAACTGCCAGTTTTTGTTCCAGTTACTGAATGGTGAACCTAATCCTAGCCTTAAGAAAACAAAAGCTGGCTCCTGTTCAACACTTCTCCTCTGATAAAAAACTTGAAATAATGTAAATAAAACTAAATAAACCAGAATAAAAAACTACCATGTGTATTTCACATGAAGTCAACCTGCTATGCCTGCTATACTTACACGCAGTGTGTGATCTGCTTTTGATTCATCACTTGTTTAAGTAATATAGATGTTTTCCTCTCCAAAGTAAAAGGCAGAAAAGAGAAAACACAACAAAATGTAAAAAAACCCGATCAACTCTATGCCCAATGGCTTGTGTTTGCAGATCAAATAAAGCAGAACTGTTTGCAACTCTTTCTGAAAAGTTTATGGGTTTGATTATTGTCTCACTGAGCAGAAAATTACTAAGAAATGTAAAAGTTAAGAAAGTCTTCATCAGCAAAAGTATGACACCTCAATAAATGGATTAAAATAAGTTGATCTGCATCTTGAGCTAGAGACCAGGGGTGTAGCTCTGTGTTTGATTCTTTGCCAGTTGTGCCACCGGGAATTTGTCTTTGCACTTGTAACCCAGGCAGAGAAATGGCATGCACACGAGAAAAGTGCTGGAAAGGCTCCTTAATGCCTCTGTAAATAGCAGTTCTTGCCTTGTAAAGGCACTGGGAATGTTTTTTTCATGAAGACTGGGTGAATACCCAAGCAGTCTCAACACTGATGGGCCCTATATTGCTTTACAAACTTTATACAGACATACAGAGGAAGAGTAAAATGCATCTGCAAAGCATCTCAGTTGACCTGCAGCTAGACTTATGATACTAATTAACATTTTGATATTGAAAGGTTTCTTTACATGCATCCCAAGATAGCCACCAGCTGTAAAAAGTCAGTACTTGGGTTTGTTGGTACAAAGCAGAGTGGATGCAGAGCAAATGGAATGATTATGAGTTTGGCTGAGCCTACATATTCTTTCTGTTACATTCCCAACCTGAACTGCAATATCAGAGATGACAATGATAATTTCATGTTGAGAAGCTAAAATACATGCCAAAAGAAAAGAAAAGAACAGAAAAGAAAAGGAGTTTGTACATTCCAGACTGACTGAAAAGATTTCCTTCAGTGACTCATGGTAGTTTATGCAGAATTGCTCATGGTAGATTGTCAGACACCTGGCAATCAGCATATTGCCAAAACAACGTAATACAGTCAGTTGTACAGACCTAATGTTTGTGATTTGAAATTATATAGCTGGCTAGGGCAAATGTTTCAAGTTTTGTCAGTGATACATTTGTTCTTGTGACAAAGTAATTAAGCATTCTCTCAAAAAGGATATTTTATTGTGGCAACCTCAGAAATAACAAAACATCTATGACAGACATCCATTGCATTCACTTGTGCAGCTGTCAGGCAAATCGTCTGTGATCTGATTGATTATCTCTGTGATGTGAACCTCCATTAACATTATTTGAAAATATAAGTAAGTATAATGCAGTCAAAGAGTTTGAATTTTGGCAGCGTGTCATCATATCCGTGCAATGTTAAGAGATGATACTTATTAATCAATCAATCATCCATGACTCATCTGAAAACGCCATATGTCAAAGCAGAAAAAAAAAATCAAAAGGAAATCCATCCAATCAAAATAATTCTTTTATATTTTGATTTCAGTAAATAAAACTTCCATGGGCTTATTCATCAACTTTCTTCGATTCTTTAGGAAATCCAAAGCATTGCTGCAGAGTTAAAACTGAACAAAAAAATTCACAGAGATGGTTTCAATGAGGGTTACTGCATTTAGGTGAATCAGACTGTGAGCGCTTGCTGTGGGAGTCTGGAATTAGAATACTAAACAATATCCTATCTTCAAATCCTACATCTTGAATTATGTGGAATTCATTATTTTCACTTATAACTCAGTAGTGCAAACATTCTCTTACTGGGAAAAATGAATTTGAAAAGACTGCAGAAACTTTTCAAAATATCGATACTGCTCTTCATTTTAAATTTAATTTTGATTGCACATCCTGAGAGTTTTATGATTTGATTCTAAATTATTGAAATACTTTAAATTATAATAAAGACCATTTTATAAGTTGAAGTTAATGAAAATGAGCTGTGTATTTAGAGACAAAGAGCAAAAGTATCCTCTAACATAACATATGGTCGTTTATTTTTTGTGCAATTTTCTTTATTTTACCTTCCAAAAAAGCTGATCACTTTGATAATCACATAAAACAATATATAAATTATAAATGCATGCTGTGCTCTGCCAGTGCAATGTCTGATTCTGGTCACTGCGAAGTGTCAATTAAATACTTATAATACACTGGCAGATCTTTTTTTTTAACGCTGTGTGGGTGGATAACTTCACTACTCAGTTCTGTCCTTAGGATTTGTTTCCACTCAATTTGACATGCATTCATTGATATTGATGTTTCTGTTCCCACCTGGTGGGGAAAGGGCAGAGTAGCYCATTACTGGCTGGCTGATTAGTCAATCTTTAAAGGATTCCATTTTGAATCTGATTGCTCTTTCCTTTTCTTTCACATATACCACAGGCACTTGCCAAATTTGTCTCTTTGACATAAAAGTAAAAGGTTTCTTCAAGATATTTAAAAATCTGGTTTCAGTTGGGCCTTTTTTTAGTAGAGAAAATGCAATGATAGGGTGGACAAAGCAATTGAGAATCACAYAGGGAGAAGAGGGGATGTAAGTACATGAGTGCCAGAAGTGCAGTTATCCCAGAGTCATGGAATAGCTGAGGCTGGAAGCAAGCTCTGGAGACCTAGTCCTGGCCCCTGCTAATGCCCAGTGCCTTTCACTATGCACACTAATATCATTTGGAGGCTTCTCTTTGCTCATAACTCATGTCAGAGTCTAATCAGCCCTTTCAGAGGGCAAATGACAGAGCTCTCACAAGCAGTACCTCAGCACAAAGTTTGAATCAATAATGTTTTAATGGATTCTATTTGATCTTTGCAAGATACAGAAAACCAATCTGATTCTACATCATTTGAATGCTTTCCTTCAAGTGAATGCCAAATACAGCCTCTGCTTTGGAAAAATTGCTCTAAAGAGTGTGCAGCACATCTAAGACTCTCATGTGATTAGAAATGATGCTCTGAGACTGATGCATTGCTGTTGTCAATACATTGCATATTGCTGCATGTCTGATTGCAGTTTTCTGGAAATCTCCTGAAGGTGGATCCACATTTACATTGAAGAGTTCCATTAGTAAATTTAAGGATCCGAATAAAATTCCCCTACTTAGGAGTCCAGCTCAGTCTTCATCCTGCCTAAGCTTTAGACACCTAGGACTTGGCTGTCCAAAGCTGAGTTAGTTTATTTGGGATCTTTTACCTTCAATAGAAGGTACATGTGCCTCTCCAGAGGATAATTTATCTGACCTGTCTTACAATGACATAGATCACCCTCTGGGCTATTTAAGTTTGTACATAGACTACAAGAGGAGACTAGGAAGACTAGATCATGTGCTAGCTTATAGATGCTTATAATAGGTTAGGTGAAATCTGCTCTAGGTTTTAACTGTTCTGGTTGTTTAACACTCTAGGAACCCTCCTGCCCCAGGCAAGGTCAAAAAAAGGAACATAACACCTCTCTGACAGATGGAACTTCAGCTTTCCTCAGTCTAAATGCTGAAAAGACTCTCTGGACACCAACCAGACTACAGAACAGGAATACCAAGGTTCCTATACACTATGTTGTATGATGTTTCCTTAGACAATCTGTTTTCTCTTGATATTTTTTTTTTAAAAGTTATTAGCAGAAGAACAGTGTTTCCACAGATAAAAGATTACTATTTTGGCTGTTTTTTCTTTGCAGGAGCAAAGAAATCTCAAAAAATTAATAATCAATTAACCAGCTGACAGCAACTTTAAAGTCTTGTTTATATGATTTTTCCTCTTTTAATGTTGAACCTTGAGGAGAGATCAAAGCAATAAATATTGGTAATCTCGTGGGAAGCCTGTCTGAAGCAAACCAAACCTTTGCTCCTTTTTCAGTGTTCTCATTAAGCTACATAAATATCCTTGCTAGCAATGCAGTAAATTCTGTTGGCTATGCATAAAAAGGTATGGAATTCGGCTTATTACCTAATACATAATTACTCTGTCTAGCAGGAATAAAAAACAAAACAAAATTACTTTTGTCACTTTTGTGTGTAGATAAAATCCTTACAGACAAAGAAATGGATTTGCTAAGTAAAAATCTGTCAGGTTCACATTTCTTTTTTCTCAGAGCAGAAATTCTGTTTAAAGTAAAAAACTTCTACGCACCAGAACACACTGGTGTGAGCACTCTGCTGTACTTTCATTAATACATATGAGATTTCTGAAAGGGTTTCCTCTACAGTCTTGTATATCTCATAAAACCTTCAGTGATCTTAACGAAGATTTTTATCACATTGGACTTTTTAGTTAATTCCAACACGATGTGACCAGCATGCTAGTACTTGTCTTTTACAAAGACCAAGTCATGCTGTTGAGCTGGGAAGTACAAGAAGGGGAATGCCTGTCTCCCGGGGAAAGAGCTGTGCCACTACCTATACCTAGATACAAAGAGGAGAAATGAAAAATGTACTTTGCACTCAAAGCTAAAACCAGCTCTTGTGACATATTCTACATCCACAAAATGCTCAGAAGGGATTTCCTGAGAAATCTTTAATTTGGTCAAGGAAGAAGAGCTTTAAGCAGGTCAGAGGCGCAAACAACAGCCTTCCAATCTTACAAGCAATAAGAAGCACTGCTTCTCATTCTCTGGGTTCGGGTCTTAGCACAGTCTGGAACATAGTAACAGAGGACTGAAGAAGACTAGTTATGTCACCGAATGACATCTCAGGCAATCCAAGAACCGCTGCAACAGATATTTCATCTTAAAAGATCCATACAACTCCCCATGAACAGCCCCAAAACTCAGCTTGAACACTATTCCTGTTTCCTTGTGGGCCTGAGACACAAAGGAAAGGGATTAAAGCTATACATCTGGGGTACCATATGAATGAAGCAGGAGTGGTCATTTCCCAACATCCTTACAGTAGTAAGAATTGAAAGTAAATTGACCAACAGATCCTAAGATGATCCAAGATCTTATAACACCAGAAGCAACAGCAGTGCCTGTCACAGAGCACTAAGCCCAGCACACCTCGGCTCCCAGAGCTGTGAACAAAAGTCCTGTAATGGGAGGCTAGACAGAATCTCCTCTCTAACATGCATTTGGGTACCAGACCTACCAATAAATTGGATACAAAAGAGCAGTTATGTCATGCTTTAATTCTAACTTCAGAGTCATTCTTATCTTGTTTTGGGATCCCCATCCATAAAATTATCAACCTCCATCTTAAAACACTTTGAGTTTCTTATAACAATGTACCATTGTTGTCTACCTTTTCCCGGGGAAACTTAGCCGTGGGGAATACAACAGGAATGTAATGCATTTTTTTTCTATTCAAACAGCATGAACTCGTGTGTTAACCCTTACATCATTCTGCTAAATGTTATACATCTAAAATAACAGAGACCAGTGCTGCTTTCTGCAGACCAAGCTGTACCTTCCAGCAGTGGAAGGAGAGCTGATGTATCTGTAATCAGTGTGATCTGTAATCCTTACGCAGAAAGGACAGCTGCTCCAGCTAATCAATTCATGCATAAAACACTGCTACAACTGAATACACAGATTCCAGATTAAATGCAAAACACATGCACAAGCATGATTTTTTTCAAGCCATACGAGGTACCCACCTATGCCACTGTGACCCTTGAGACGCTCAAAATATTCAAGAGGCAGGATTTTCAGAAAGAGTGACAGGGTTAAAGAAGTATTCCTTCCTCTTCCATTTTTAAATGAATTGGTGGAATTATATCTGCTCTGGATACTTGATCATCAATTTTATTAACAATGAGGAATTTATATATGATTTGAATATCACACATAAAGTACTGGTAGTATATTTACAAGGTAAATAAATACAAATTATTTACTTCTGAATAATGACAAATACATATAACAATAGAAGTGGAAATTTTCTATACTAAAATTACTTCAGCATATTGTTAATGCTGTTGATGATCTCTCTGAAAATAGGAGGAATGAAACTGTTGAAAATGTGAAACACCAATATTATTGACTTGTAAGTAAAAAGGAAGATTATGCTGACGAGGCTTAGAATTAACAGGTAAACAAAGACGGAATTTTGTAACAGAAACATAGAAGGGTTTATTCCAGGGAAAACATTCCTTGAAAAAATTCCTTGACAAAGGACTCTGATATCCATAAAGATAGTTGTTACAAGGCTGCTAACTCCAACCAGTGTTAAGAGCAACATAAACCGGGCCCACAGCATACAAGGACTGTTGACGTTTCATACTACAAGTTTGGCATTAACTAAATTAATTTCAAATACATTTTCACTTTAGAAAATATTCTGGAGAATTTCCAAGTCTATCTACAAAATTATTTTACAAGTTATTCTAAAAGTACTTCACTGATCATGAGGTCCATGCAGATGAACTATTCTGCAGAGCTGTGACTGGGTAGAGGTCTGGTGGATGAGGTAAGAGGAACTAAAGGACACACAAGGCTTCAAATCTACAGTGTCCTTAACAAGCTTTTACAGGCTGATCTGCCAAATTGCCATGACCAAAGAGCTATGTATTTCAGCTTCCCCACTCTCAGCTCCCAACCCTCTTCTTACATCCTTACCCTCACACACTTGCCAAGGTAAACCTTTAATCCCACATCACTGAACTATGTTCAGAGGAATGGAGTGATCTATCACCCCTATCATCCCTGTGTGCTGCCTGTTAAATTCTTGGCCAGCACAAAATGCACATAGAAAATTCTAATTTTACTCACATTATGCTATGTAAGTTCCAGCTACTACAAGGGGCACTGTTTTCCATTTTAAAGGACATAAATCTTACTGAAAAGTTGATTATGTATTCTTCCCTTTTAACTGGTGACAAGTCTAATGCTTTTTGGGGGCTCAAAAAATGAAGACTATACCAACTGAGGAGTCCATTTCCTTATTTATCCACCTAAGTACAGCCCTGCCTTCACAGCTGTAACCAGGGAAGGAAGTTTTCTTTGCCAGGAATGATGATACCATTGTTTCTGAACGAGATGCATATGGACAAATCAGAATACAATTATTCAAGAGCCATGGGAATCACAAAGGCAGTTTCAGTTTCACTATTTCATTTTTTCTCAGCAGTTCTGGCAATGCCTTATAATTTTCTACAAACAATTAAGAAAACAATAAAGTCATTGATGTCTACTGAAAAAGAAGAACTGAGAGTACCACAGTAAAAAGGATTAATAGCTTTTAAGATGAATCCACATTTTCTTAATATCAGAAATAAAAGAGTGTTCATAAATTGTTCTCACTGTTCTTTTGTCTTTGCCCATATTGTTCATCATTTTGGTAGGCATCATGACAGAAGTCATTCTTCTAGGCTATTTGACAGCTAGGATGATGCAGTAGAAAGCATTCCTGCAACACTACGTGACAAATTCTACCCTATCCTCAACACCAAGCAAAAGAGAACAGAAAATCACGAGCAGAGGTGAGGACAGATAAAAAAAGAGCAGCAAATACAAATCATGGAACACAAAAACTATGATCTTTCATATTGTGGGGCTACTTAAGAAAGATAGAATAAAATAAAAAGGGGCAAGAAAGGTTTTATTAGTAGCTATACTTTTTTTTAATTACTTGAGATGCCTACTGGACATTGGGAATGCAACAAATACATCATGGAAAACCATTACAGGGCTGGGTAGACAGGGTAGAGCTGTATTAAAGCTGAAAAGTGACCACCTTCATGAATGAAATAGGGATGAGACGGAAGTTTACTTAGTATGACAAAAGCTTTTTAGATGTTGCCAAAAAAAATGATTAGTACCCGTCTCATCCCTTACTTGATTTTCCTTCCTTTACTCAGCCACTCCTTAGTGTGCTAAATCAGCACTTTAGCAGCAAAGCTTCTGAATAATCACTAAGAACCGCTGCTTTCCCACATACTAACTCCATGGCGCAAGAGCTGGCAAACATCCAAACTGGAAAGAAAAAAAAAATAGGAAGACTTTTACTAGACAGCTTGAAAATCTGGTGCAACCTCTCTGTTGTATCCTGTGGAGAGCAAGGTAAATGAGCTTGATAACAATGCCACTGAGATGGAGAAGGCAGTATGAATTGCACTATGACAGTTACATGTGAATGCAAGCACACGCTTCCTCATGCACCCTCACTCCCTCCACCTAGGGCAACACACATCCATTTATGGGAGTATTAGAAGTCAGGATGGTGAGTCTGTGTGAGGTCAGTAAGAACTTCACAGGAAAGGTTGATTTTTGAAATGCATTTGTCCCACTCTCTCACCCCTCATGAACAGTGTGTTTACCATCGCCAGAGAAGTTTCTTCAGCATACAACTTGAAAAAACGCTTTCAGCTTGGCAGTTTCAAACTGAACTCTGAAAGTCAGCTCTGTTCTGCCTATCTCATGTACTGTCACCAATAATAAATGTCAGAACTGAGAAAGTTCTGTTGACAAAAGAGCTAGAAAAAAGGTTAGATTCTTCTCCTCCAACATGATTTCTGCAGAGCTTATAAAGTAGAGATTTATAAAATATAATTTTGCCAATGGATTTTAGACATGAATTTGCGTATAAGGGTATTTCAGATTTGCTGAGTAAAAAGTTATGTGTGGTTATCTTTCTAAACAGAATGACATCTACAAAATAGATACGGATTTTACAATCACTTTGTGTCTGTGTGTTTGTGTGTAATGACTGTGAAAAACACAGTTTACTTCAACAGCCATAGTCTGTGATGGTTTTTGAAGCATGAACTGGACAAAAAGGTCTAGCCAGGTATAATTTTTCAGAACAACATCAGTGGGAGGCAAACCCCATTTATCTAAAATTGACTCTGACTTTAATTTTCACTGGCTGATAGAAACGTGACAAGCTTGGCTGGTTAGCTGCAAGAATTAATAAACAAGAAGAAAGGCAAGATGGTACCTCTTTCCAGCAGGTTTTTTAGGTCCTTCCCTAAGAAATCAACAAGGCCTTCCCAAATATTACTGTCTTTTGAGCTTTAGATTTTAAAGAAACTTATGAAGAGATGGGGTTTTAACTGTTACATTTAGGGGCTTTTTATTCCTTTGATGCTTCTAAATTCAAATTCAGAAAACAGACGAATTTAGATTTTTTTTTTTTGCAAGTGCCCTGTGAAATACTCTTAATGACAGTGGAGATGAAAGTGTCAGAGAAGACTCCTCAAGCTCCATCAAAAAGCCTTTTTTGAATCACTGAAAATATTATCTTGCTGAACTGTCTGCATAACCTCAAGATAGAAGTTTAAAAAAAAAAAAAAAAAGACCTAGGGGACTTGGGGAATTTTTTCCACACTCAAGATCGGATATTGCATACCATTTCTGACACCCTTACAGCCAGGTATATAGGACCACTGGACAGACCCTGATGTGCTTTAAAGTAGACAAGATATATGACTAATGTATTTTGATAGATAATACATATATCATATAGATACATGTAGATATACGATCACAAAATACATAGCTTGACATTTCCCCTATCATTCAACCTACTTTTTGTATTCTCCTTTCGCCAAGTCTGGAGTCTGAAGGACTACAAATTAGCTATGACCTAACCCGGATTATATTAGAGTGGCGGGGGTTTTTTGGCACGTAAAAGCACTTAGATTAATAAAGCAAGGTGATCTCTACACCATACCAATGAGGAGCTGTGACTGACAGTCTAAAGGATACACAGTCTTTGGATCCATTCTTGATTGTAAAGTTCACAATGTCACTTGTGTCCCCTAAATTTTTTTTGCCATTTAAAAGTGAAGAAAAAAGCAAGGTTGTATTTTGAAGAAATAAACAAGGCTATATTTTCAAATATAGACATTTTATTCATAATTTTGCTACTTCCAAGTAAAGTTGTAGGGATGTGCTCCTTCAGAAGAACACTGCAGCGAAGAGTAAGAGAAAACAAAACGAAAGAAACAGGGGAAAAAAAGAAAAGCAAATCCAAAATGGAGGCATAGAAAAGTGTTACATTCAGAACACACTGGTGTTACAGAGTTAAGGCTGACTTAAATTTCCCACTTCAGGTAAGGCTGTAGTCTCTGCTTCTCATGAAATGGTAGTTTCTTCACCAGCTAAATACGTGACAGAATCATCATCTCAGTGGGATTTCTCACAATTTCTGTATGCAACCTGAGGTGTGAAGCAATGATGTTCATAGCCATGAGTGGCTTGAAGTCAGGCTATTGTGAGACCACCACTCCTGTCAATACCAGATCTTCACAGATGGATCAGACAAGAACAATTTTGTGCTCTTTTGAACCCTTTGGATGCTAATTTTTGCAAGGCTTGTTCAGAGCATAATTCCTTTGTCGTTTAAAAGGCTTGGAAATTTCTCTGTATTACATTGTAAAGCATGAAATCTGTTCTGCAGCACCTGTGCCAGGCTCTTTTCTGGAGTACTTCAGTAAACCCCATAGACACTCTCATGATCACACTTCGCTCCTGCCCCTTTCACTAACAAAGCCTATGGTAGCTATAGGATGGTGTCCCTCTGAGTGTGCAAAGCTTCACTTGCTTGTTCCACACCTCTTTGCTGACAGTAGAAAATGAGGGATCTTAAATCTCATTCCTGATGCTGAAAGAGCTCTTGCAGAAATCACAGGGTTTTCTGCCTGATTCTTCTATGTTCCCAAACTTCTCTCTTCTGGTTTGCCTCTTCTATCTGAACTACTTTTGTCATCTCCTTCTGTAAATAAAGCATCTTCTCCTTGAATTCAAGACAGTCATGCTCTTTGCCTTCAGCTCTGGCTCCCAGATCAAACAGACAGACAGGAAAAGCAAAGCCTGCTAACCCCCATTGCCTAGACATGGAGTGAGATCATTTGTTCAGTGATTCACGCACAAACACCAAGCACAGACAGCAGCAGTCATGGGGTGAGGGGGTTAATTCTAGTAAAAGCTTCAGCAGGACTTCAAAGAATATGTTCATATGAGGTTTTTCCCCCAATGTCAGCCTTGAGTAGTTTTAGATAATTAAAAGCAGAGTCCTACAGGAATTTCCCCACTGGATTTCAAACTTTAGGTTCTCTATTACAACTCCCACATGAAAGGATTGTAAGGGTTTTCCTTTAGCAACAATGGAAAACAAGGCATATCTAATTTAATTTTTAAAAAAATTAATAAATTATCCATTTTTGCCACAACTATAAAAATATGCTTCAGGCAGGCACCCAGCAAGCTAAGATACAACCCAGTAGTCAGTTTAGTAAGGGTTATAAACTATGAAAAGCAACTGAGAATAGAGATTTGTGATGGGATGTTTCAGACAACATATGCTGGATGCTTTTAATGGTTAACAATATAAACAAGGTCCGAAAGTGTGTTCCTTCTTCAAAGAGAATTGGAGTAAATTCTTTAGGTAGTGAGCAGACAATTTTTTTTGCATGAATTTGCACAAATTAGCTGAAATAAACATCTAAAATGTGGCACTATTCCCAGAGCTTGCATTTGCTTTTAATTAGTCTATCGCTATCGGAATATTAAATATGATCTTGGTGATTGGGAACAAATTAAAGGGGTTTCGGGTTTTATGCATTTCCAGTTAAAAAGTAAAATAAAACTGATTTTTAGAATTACTTACATTTTTGCCAGAAAGAATTTAATATGTATCAGCAGAAACATTGTCAACACACGTTTCATCCTTCCGGCTCACATAATGTCCTAAACTTGATTTGGACAGGAGATACATTCCATATCATATTGTTTGCTGGAATGAAAAGAAGCTTTAGAGTTTTGTAACTGGATAAGAGCTTCAAATAATCTAGTTGGACTCCAACAGTATCTGAGGCCATTGAACTCCATTCACCAACCTTCTAATCTCAATAAATCAGTTAGTGAGTTCCTCAAGCTGAGTTGACCAAACACAGTCTCTTGGTAAAGAGACTTAAAATATATTTATATTATTCAAAATATATTAGCATAAGCTGTTTGAGCCATAAAATTTTGTTAATTTTAATTACAGTTTTCCAGTGTCAGGCAATGGTGCTAGACTTCATAAGTCATCTTAATAGCCTTTATTTACAGAGTGTGCTACAAGCAACAAAGAATTTTGTTTGAGGTACACTATATCTGGCAGATTAATCACTCTTTTGTCATACAAATTGACTTACAAATTTGGGGTAAATTTGACCTGGAATGCACCTTAAATTCTTAGAAGTCGTGTGATATATTTTCCCAGCACATTGCAAATTAAAAKGAGAAGAGTACTTGTGTTTGTATTAGGCACACTGAATGTCAACAAGTGCTGTCAGCCCATGAATCTCAGAGTTTAATTCTTGAAAGGGCAGGAGGAAGCAGCTTTAATTTTCTTCTCCACAAACATCTGGTTTAAAGATTTATTCAAATATGTAATGTACTTTTAAGAACAAATCAAGATCACTTTTGCTCTGCTGGAACAATTTTGATGGTTAATTACATAATTATCCTGGTATAGCTTTCCTGCAAGGCTTAGGTTTGCCAATTCCCTTTGCTTAACATGCTTCTATTGCTGGGAAAGACTGGAGATCTAAAAGAACTGTAAATCATAAAAGAATTTGTAGAGGTTTATTGCAGAATTCATAAAGGGAAAGAAACATGGTTAGTGAACTAACAAATTCCTCATACAAATTACTTTAGTAAAATACATTGGTCTTTACTGAGAAACTTTACCAAACTTATTTGTCAGATAAAGAAAATATATTTGATCTACATGGGGCATTCTAGGCTTAAACACCAAACAGAACTACTCACTTTGTATGACAACTGATACACTTTTTTTTCTCATTACCATATGTTACCTTTAATCAGAGTCTTTTATCCTAAGTGTGAAAAAATGTATGCTACAGACATTACATAACAACATAGAAGACAGCAAGTATATTCTCCATTGGCAAAGAAAGCACATTCTGTAGTTGCAACAAAATGGGAAATTTTCCAGGAGGTTTGGTCTCTGCCCTGTTCTTGTGAGATCACATCTTTAAACACAAGTCCTCAAGGCTGCTCTTTTGACACATCTTGGTGCCAGTAGAGATAACACAGTGCCCTCTTTGAGCACACAGCTTCATTGTGTCAGCCTTTAAGTAGGTCATGTCAACGAACGGTTGCTATTTTGAACAGCAGATCAGAGAACAGAAACTTCATGACAGAGCCCCTAAAAGAGATCTGAGAACACACGTTTGATTCAGCAGAGCTCTCTTACTAAGGGCTCCCACAGCCAGGATGGGACACCATCAGCCAGTTCTCCTATGAGCTTGCTCAGAACCAACAGCTTCAGAGTGGGCAGTTCCTTCTGCAGAGTTCACAGATGCAGACATGGTTTGTTTCAACATAGTTAAAATGAGTAATTATCCATGCATGTGTCTGTGTGGAGTATCTGCTATGTCAAACATTGAACAGGTAAGCAAGGCCAAGCACCTATTTTCTTGAGAGTCATGTTGTTATGAGGTTTCTTCCTTTACTGAGATGTTCTTGCACTAGGCACTACATGTCAGCAAACGTAGCTAAACATACATCTCCTTTGCTTGTGGATGAGAACTAGAAGTTTCTGCGATACTTTAGGGCAAAGGACGTTCAGCAGCTGAAATGTGTACCTTTGGGAGTAAAAATCACAAAGTTGTTCATTATGCAGCTAACATTTCTTTTTCCACACCTACAAAAGCAAATGAATTGAAAAAGTAGTAAATAATTCACACTCCTTTCATAAAAGTAATTACCTTCTATCATAGGAAATCTTTGAGGATCCAAATCCAGCAGCTGCATAAGAACATTCCTAGCCATAAGCTTGTGAATAATCACAGAAATAGTTGAGATAGAACCATTAACATATCTTGCCGCTTGAGATAAAAATTAATAATTTCTGAAATAGCAATCAGCTAAAATAGGTTTTCTGACACGTAAAAGCTAATGACAATTATGTGTAACACATTTTATTGAAAACTGTAGACAGATCTCTGTGCATATGTCATATGCTGGATGTTGTGGACTAGCATTGCACCTTCTACAGACTGAGCCTATATCTTGGCTTTTACAGACAACTATTTCCACATGTGCTGGTAGGTGAGGACGTGTTGGTTGCTGCCCTGCATAAAACAGCACAGTCCTGTTGCAGTTTTAATCACAGAGGAAAATAAACTTGTTACAACATGAACTCAATTTAGAAGACTTAGCTTACCTCATAAGATAAACTAGGCGCAGAAATATTTTTTGCATTACTCTGTGAAAAGAACCTATAAATGAAACTAGATTGTTAGATACTTCTTCTGTCATGTGGAGCAGTTTTGAAGTAGTGTTTGCCTTGCACACCTATCCTAAGTGAAACACATCATTCAAATCCCTAAACTGAGAAGTCTTGAAAATGAGGGATGCCTGATTACAGGTGGTCCCTGTTAAAATTCACAATATTTCCTCTGTTTTTTAATAATGAAAAAAGAGTACTTTTAAGGGAAGCACACTGCTCTTCTGAGGCATTTTGACCTACTAAAATTTACTAATTTAGGAGAAAGGCTCCCTATTTTTTTTCTACTAACTTCAAGGCTATATGAAAAATTTCCAGTACAAATCATGACTTCTGTCAGAAAACTCACTGAACCCAGCCAAGCTGCGAGTTCGTACTTTGTTCCAATCTGCAAGTTCATGCTTGGATGGAAGAGGCACAGTTGTAAAGATGTGAGACTCTTGAGAATCTCCATCAGAATGGCTTACCTGACGTTTTTTGTGCAGATACAGTCCGTAAGTTTCGATCAACTAGAATTAGACCACCTGTAATAAATAAATAAATAAATGAAACTTGCCATAAATTAAGCTCAAAAAAATTACTGTGCAGACTTTTTTTTTCTTTTAATTGGGATGAAGCGGTGCTGAGAGACTTCATCCCAGGGGTGACTCCACGAGCCATGGGCTGCATGTGCTCTGATCCCACTCATTGGGTTCCAGCTCCAGGACACACTCAGGCAACGAGGCTCACGGGCACACTGGCAGCTCCCTGGCATCTGTGAACACCTCGCGGATGTGGATTTTCCCCCCTTACCTATCTGAGCTATGAAACCAAATATAAACAAGCAAACAAAAACCCCCAAATATCGTGGTTTCTATCTCAACTGCCTGCTCTAAGCCTTTCCTTCACGCCCAGCCCCTCAGTTTTCCATTACATATACAGTGCTCTCCCCAGCACTGCCGTCCCCAACACTCCTGGCCAGGGCAGCTGGTGAGGCCTCATCCTGCAGCCCTGTGGCCGATAACTTGCCTGAGGGAGGTGGGATTGTTTAGCCTGGAGAAAAGGAGGCTCAGGGGGCACCTTATTGCTCCCTGCAACTGCATGAAGAGAGGCTGTAGCTGGGTGGGGTTGGTCTCTTCTCCCAGGCAACCAGCGACAGCACAAGAGGACTTAGTCTTAAAATTGGCGGAGGTTCAGGTTGGACAGTAGGGAGAATTTCTTCACAGAAAGGGTGATTAGACATTGGAATGGACCGCCCAGGGAGGTGGTGGTCACTGTCCCTGGACACGTTTAAGGAAAGACTGGACGTGGCACTTGGTGCCATTGTCTAGTTGACATGATGGTGTTTGGTCATATGTTGGTCTTGATGACCTCAGGTCTTTTCCAACCTAATCGATTCTGTGACTTTGTGTGGCCTGTACCAGGTTGCCCATGGGAGTGGTAGAGTCACCATCCCTGGAGATGTTTAAGAGACATCTGGATCTGGTGCTGCACCCAGATCCCATATGGTTTAGTGCTTTACGGGTTACAGTGGTAGTGCTGGGTTGACGGTTGGACTTGATGATCCTAAAGATCTCTTCCAACCTTGATGATTCTATAATTCTATAATTCCATGATTCTACAATTCTGTGGTTCTGTGATTCGGTAAATCTATGGTTCATAGGTTGTATGATTCCACGTGCGTCGGGACGCGGGCGAAGGCCGCGGGCGGTATCACCGCAGCCCCRCCCCTGCCGCCCGCCCCCGGCAGCCCCGCGGGCAGCGCCACCGCTCGCCTGAGGGCGGGGCCGCGCCTGCGCACAGGGCGGGGCCGGGGAGGGGCGGGTGCTGCGGTGGGTGACGTCATCCGGCCGCCCCCCCCGGCGGGGCGGGGCGGGAGCCGCGGCCGCAGCCGCCATGGCCGGTGCCATGTTGGGGAGGAAGTGAGAGCGGGAGGCGGCGGCGGCCAGGAAGGAGCCCTTCCCTTTTTCCTCCTGCCGGGGCGGGCGCGGGCTTCCCGGCCACGGCGGCTTGCGAGACCCCCGGTGCGGGCGGTGCGGCGGCGGCAGCTGGCGGCGGCGGAGCTGAGCGCCCCGGAGGCGGCGGCGGCCTAAGATGGCGGACCCGGCAGAGTGTAACATCAAAGTGATGTGTCGCTTCAGGCCCCTCAACGAGTCCGAAGTGGCCCGAGGCGACAAGTACATCGCCAAGTTCCAGGGTGAAGACACCGTCGTCATTGCGGTGAGGGGCCGCCCCGGGCGGGAGAGGCGGGAAGCGCCGCGGGGGAGGGGGTGTCAGGGGTTGGCGGGGTCAGACGCCGCGGGGATGGGAGGGCTCGGGAGCGCCCGCGGGCGGGGACGCCTCGGGAGGGGGAGCGGCCTCCTTGGGGTCCGGGGGGAAGGGGACAGGGAGAACTGCTCACGGAGTGGGCTGGTCCGGGGGTGGGCACGGCCGGGCGAGGGGCGGGCGGCGGTGGGGGCAGAGGGGCGTGGGGCTGTGGGGACCGGCGGTGGGGGTAGGTCAGGAGACCTTTGACGAAGGCTCCAGCGAAAAGCCCGGGTGCCGAGGTGCGGAGTGAAGGCGAGTCCCGCAGTGTGTCCGCCGGCTGGGCTGTGCCCAGGCTGTCCGGCCGGGCTGTGACCGCTAAATGCGCGCTCAAAATTGTCGAGTGGGAGCTGCCGCCGGATAATTGTCTGCGGACAGTTTTGGGGAAGAAGTGCGGAACGACAGTGCAGGCTCCAGAGGATTTGTGCTCGCGATCTGTACATCAGTCTTCAGCTAACAACTTCTTTTTGTTGCTGTTAAATCAAAATAAACAGACTGTTTGCCTTACTACGTGTTTGTAAATGTATTTTAACTGGAGTCTCCTTGCAAGGTCTGAAGCCCGTTAAAAAACAATATGGATGTTGCAAGGGAAAAGATAATCCTCTCCTTTTTGTTCAGTGGATCATGTTTAGCTACAAAGTGGAACTGGAATATAAAAATAAATAAAGTGCCGTAGTTTATTGCCTGGTTGGGTTGGTGTTGTACAAACACACTCTAGTCCCAATGTTTGTTTTCTTTTTGTTAATTTTTGAATTTGTGTTTTCATGTGAATGTTTTTCTTGAGAGAGACTGCTGGTTCTGCATTTGCTAAAAGTAACTTAGAAGCCAGTTGTCTGTCTGAAAATTTTGGGGTTTTATGTTCTGTTTTTTTGAGACTACCAATAAAAGCTTTTCTGCACAGTATCTGAAGTTGCAGGAGGCAATTAATTAAAATACTTTTTTTTAGGATGGGTTACTAAATACTAGTGCTTTAGTCTGATAATATTCAGCTGAATTTGTCAGTAAAATATGGAATTCCATGAGTCTGGAGTGACAAGAACGATAGCATGCTTGTGAAATGAGGTAATTTGGGTTTATTTCAGCTGGCAAATTGCTATCTTGGAGTACATCACTTCTTGAGGTTGTACAGGTAAACTCAGAGTAAGGAACCAAACCTGGAAAATGGAAAATTTAACTAGAACAAATAATCTTGCTTCCATCATTGAATTCGCATTCCTTTTGACACTGCATAATCTGTTTATAATCTACAGTTTAGTTTAGAAACCTTGATGTGTTCTGATTTAAAAAATAAATTTTCCACATTTTCTTTTGGTAGTCCTAGTGTAAATGAAAGCTTATATTTTTAAAATACTCTTTAAGTGCACTTTAAAATTATCTAAAATGTGAATTGTGCCAAAGTGGTTCTGTATGTGAGTAGAACAGTTTGATGGTGTGCTCCTGAGGGATTGTGTGGGGCTGTCTGCTCAGGGTTGATGTTTAGTGTTGCCCACTGTACCTTGGTGATTTCTGCATGGTAAAAATCACAACAAAAGAATTCCCCAGTTGTCCTGGGTCCAGAACTTGCCATGTCTGACTTTGGGGAAAAATGCCCCCAGGATTATTAGACTGGGTAGCAGTGACAGTATTTGTGTCCTGTTTCACAAAATTTGAATAAACGATTGATATTCTCTGAATTTGTTTTTATAATGGTGGTTATAGGAAAAGATTGATATCCTCAAAATTATGACTTGAATTTCTAAAATTTTGAGGCAATAACTTGTGTTTGGTGGTTTTGTTTTTAACAAGTTGACTTGTATTTTTACACGTTTAGAGACCACCTAACCTGAGGCTGTAGCAGGCCACCGTTTGTTTCTGTGTGTTGCAGAATTGCCCAAGGGAGGGTAACAGAAGCAGCGCTCATGAAACAGTTTCTAAAGGCTTCCTCCATAAACTGTGTGTTTGGTTACTTAAGCTCTTTGGTTTCTGTCCTTATTGCTACATGTCACACTGGCTGCCTGTTGAGCAGTAATTGAGCCGCTTTGGGTTTTTATAGCTGCTTTCCTCAGCTTCCTGAAGGACTTGCACCTCCAGTGGGTGCCTGGGTCGGTGCTGGAACAGTGAAGATTGCTGTAATAATACTTGGGAGTTGCCTGTAATGGTAGATGGGAGGTGAAAACTGGGAGGCGGCGGAAGCAGAGCTTATCCCAGAGTGCAGATTCGACTGCTCTGGAGGAGGATGGGGAGGGAGATCCTATAACCAAACCCTCCTCCTTCCTTGACTCTCCTGTCATGTCTGAGCTACCTATCTTCCCTTCTTTTCCTGGCTTCTGTGTAATTAATGTCAGTGTCATCTTTCTGGACAAGTGAGTCATTTTGATTTGTGTTAGATAAAATAACAGTTTTAACTGTAGCTAGTGTGTAACAGCTACATATGGTGTTGGTCTGTTTAAAGAGCAGACTCCGAAACAAAGTATTTTCTTTCCACAGGTTGAAACTTTTTTAACTGGTAAAGAGCTTTGAATTTATTAATTAAAGGCTGCTTCTTTCCATCTTAATGTTCTATTAATTATTTTTTCCTAATGGCTCCTCCTGTTAATTAAACAGAAGGATTTTATTAAAATAGATGATATAACAGACTCATTGTATGACTTTTATGTTAAACATTAGAAATATACCTGTATGCAAAAATCAATAGCAATTTGCTCATGTGTTTCAGGCTTTTGAGTAAGATTAAAACAGGGAGGAAGAGCAGTTTGATATAGGATTATGTCCTTTGCTTTTTCAAATATAAAACTACTTGCAACTGAGTAGCTTTATAGTTCTGCATAACATGTCTATACATCTGCTTTAAAAATCTTTCTGTACCTAGTCTTGCTCATCTTAAAACTGCCCAAAAGGTATGCTACTGAATACACTGACACTGGGGGTTTGGAACTGAAGCCTAAACCAGAACCAGTCCTATCCAATGCCTGCAGTGGTGAGACCTTATGGGTGTTCACAAAAATGRGCCGTATGCCTCTGCTGTCCAAATGCTTTTTAGTAATGATCATAGTATATTCCTTATTTGTATGGCTGCCTGTCTGTATTTTCATATTTGTTTAGAGTACTGTTTTTATTTAGTGTAAGATGTACCCCTGTGATCCTGGAAAGAGCTTGAGACATTTAGCTTTCTTTTTTATTAGTGTTGGATTGTAAAGGAGACAAGGCTAGGTTAGAAAGTTATGTGAGAATCAGGTAATGAAGGTCACTTGCTACTACTGGAGCTTTTGGCAGCAGGTTTTTCAAAAGGAAGATGTAAATCGTGTGCTTTGCTGAAGGTTGTACTGTATAAATGCAAGAAGTAAGATGCATTCTTAAAGCAACTTTATTATTTATTATTTGCTAATGTGACGGAAAGCAGTGTTTAATTAGAGACACAAAAWATTCATCATTTCTACAATGAAACTTTAAATATTAATCAGGAATTGCAATCTGTAGCTGAAACAATACTATTCCTCCACTGTTACTCTCTAATTCTTTTTCTTACTTCATTCCAGTAAGTATAGAGTAACAAAGATGCTTTTCAGATGATAGCAGTGTGGTGATTTAACAGAGAGCAAATATTCCAGCTTACAGGAATCTGTAAAAGGGAGAGCTCTTCTCCCTGGCTGCTGTGCCACTTATTAGAAACACCTTGCTCATATTTGTTGGGGTTTTTTGTTCTGAAATTCAATGACCATTTTTATAAACAGCAGTGCTTGCTTTTCTCTTTAGAAGAACCTTTTTACTAAAGGAAAGTTTGGCTGGAACTCTTATTCAGAAATTATGCTCTGTTTTCATGCTGGAAATTGAGTTTCTAGTCACAATGTTTAAAATCACATGTTGTAGTCATTYTGTAGCAATAAATAACTGCTATCACAGTTGATACTTGAATTGCTGTATTTGCACAGAAATAAGAAAAATAGGACAAAAAGAGCTGAGATTCATTAACTGTTCTGTATCAGCTGCACTTTTGTGTGCATGGAGCTAAGACAAGAAGAAAATCCTCTTTCCTTATCCTAAAAATAAAATAATAACTTGYAGCTGTGCCTTTTTGCCGATTGGCAGTGTTGGACTTGATTAGGTGTGTCAAAGCAGCAATACCTTAGTTTAATAGCAGGAAGAACTGAGTCAAGTATCTGACATCATACTTTCCAGAAATTATTCAATGTGGGATTATTTTTTTAACGTATTTTGCACTGATGGGAAGAACATTCCTTAGTATAGAAGCAGAACTTAAAGGCAAAGTAAGCCCATTATGTACTACTTCAGCTTTTCACCAAGAATTGGCTAAGCATGGGTAGGGACAGCACTGTTTTAACTGTCCGTTCTAGCAAAAAACAATAAAGAGCTTCTGGATATGTTGTGGTAGAAAAATATGCTACTGATTTTTCAAGTAAATTTTTGGTGTTGACTTTGCTTCAGATGTGAATGCATAACAAGCAAGGTGAACTCAAGTGATCTTACAAATAACCACTTCTGTACTTTATGGAAAGTTGCAATAGTAATAAGGTGTGGTTTTAAATTACTTCTGTGGAGGTAACTTGAATTCCTTGGACTTTTGAGGTAAATTTTCAGTGTAGTTGTGATTGCAGATTTTTCTGTAGTCCTCATTGAAGGTATTGACAGAAAAACTTTTCCAAAGAAATTCACATGTACTCCAAATTTTATATAATTTACATTGGCTGAGCATCCCTTTCTATAACGGGTAACTAGTCCTTAAGTTAGCTGTGTACTTCAACATCAGCCCTTCATTAAGATTCAGTTTAACTGCTGCTAAATCATGTTGGCAGATGCACTTTTCTGAGAGCTCTGAGAGCACTTGGAAAGTTTTTGCTGTGAGACCACTTCCCTTCAGTATAGGCAACTCTGGGAGCTGAAGTTGTCTTGTGGTTGATTATAGACAAAAGAAATGCTAGGCAAGGAGCTAAGAGGTTCCAAGAGAGGAAGTCAGAAACTCTGCTTGTTTGCTTGGTATTTTATGTGTTGCTTATAGGCCATATGTATTAAATTTATAATAGAATTTGAGCAACACTTGCCTAAAATTTCTGGAGTGTGTCAAAGCAGCCTCRTACTGTGTTAGTGACAGTGCTGTTACCCCTGGGATGGACACCATGTGGTAATGCTGCTTGGAGCTTTTGTGTCTTCGGTTCATCATTAGATCTGATTGTTTACTACTTGGGGAAGAAAAGGCATCTGGTGTAGAAAAAATATCTGACACTTTAATCTTTCTTGATTAATCTCTTAAAGGTAATGAGGAGGCTTTCTAGGGCATGGTAATCTGTGTAATACTGTTTTAGCTTTGTTTACTGCAGAAAGTAGACTGTAAAGAGAAGTGATAAGACATGGCATTGCAGATGTCAAAGATGTGAAACCATACTGAGTGGGAGTAATTTGCATTCTTAAAACATAATTATCCTGGAACCTGCTTGTCTAAACCTACTTGGTTAGATACCAATTCAGTGATCATGGAGCAGGGGCGTGCCACTAGTACGGATTTTCATAGGTGTGATAAAAGTACTGTGACCTCAGAGGGCAGGGAAGTACATAATTGCATTTTTGAGTGCTTCGAAGTTGTATTGTGGCTTCATCTAGGAACCTGTAACRCTGAAGACATGTGAACAAATATTCTGCTTTCCACCTGCAAAAGATGGAGAAGGGACAAGTGACAACAGGACCCCTTGTGAGGATTCTTTTGGCCAAAATTATTAAATTTTGCATGTTGGTAGCAGTTTTTAACTTGAGGGAAATTGAAATTGGTCATGTGCTTAGCAGCTTTCACTGTATAAATAAACAAGATCAATTAAAGGCAATCCTGCCCAAGCAAAGGCCTTGCAGCTTGAATTTCTGTATTTATTAGTCCATGGCATTCATCATATGTGCTGTTCTTTATATTAATGTTTTGTTAAACAAAAGAGACTGTAATCATATGAGATACTGTGGTTTGATTCTGTTTTCTTATAAAGGTATTTAAATGGCAATTGGAGAGTAGATAATCTAAAAGTATTCTGTGTCTACAGATTACTCTCAAATTAGTAATATTTTTCTTTAACACAGATAAAGAATAGTTCAATTCAGTCAAACTTTGCTTAGCAGAAGAATTAAAAACAAAACAAACACCTCTAAATGTTGATTAAAAATTTAGAGAAGGGAGACCTTTTTAGAATCTGCTGCAAATACCTGAAAATTGCAAGATGGTTGCAGATGAGTGCAGGTTGTGGCTGCAGTCCTTTCTAAATGAGGGATCTTTCTGCTATTTGGCATCAGAAATACTCTGTAGTAATATATGAATACACAGTGATGTGTATGTACACATTCAAATGCACATACTATGCAAAATAATGTTTACATGCTAATGTACTTTTCCATTCTCATCAATGTCATATTCTGTTGGCAGCAGCAAAGATCAAATATGTTGGGATCTGTGAGAAATACTTTGTATTGTTAACAGTTGCTGCGTAGACTGTCAGAAGATTGTATCCAGGAACTTTCCCTAATGCTTTTAAAATCAATTTAATTGGAATGATTGTCATCTGTGTACTTTCTGGAGCAATAATTTGCGGGAGGGTTTAAATCTTACTAGTACAAACTTACAGATTTCTAATGTCGCATGGATTGTTTAGTGACATTGGTCACTATCACTTTTCTCACTATATTTTTCCAGTGTGCAGTGGTAAATATGATGCTCCACAATGGAATTATTTCAGTGCATATAAATATGCACTAGAGCATGAAACAGATCTGATTAATGTTTTGTGATGTAGCTGGCTTGTAGTGTGTAGTGTAGCTGATTGATATCTGTGAAACTGGAGGCTTTTTGAAACTACAGCTGCAAGTGAGAATGATGGTGTCATCTTTTCTACAGGGGCTTCCTTTTTGTGTAATGTATTCAGTCTTCATTTTCTTACCTCGGGGTTAGTTGTCTCCCTCCTGGTGTATCTAATGGCCTCAATTCTACCGGTAGAACATAGGGATTTGAGGTGTATTTGAAGCTGAAATGAGTAAGTGAGAAGGCTTGTGTTCGCTGCTGTGAAACAAACGT
The DNA here is from genome assembly GCA_018881555.1 of Amblyornis subalaris. NCBI lineage: Eukaryota > Metazoa > Chordata > Aves > Passeriformes > Ptilonorhynchidae > Amblyornis > Amblyornis subalaris. The sequence continues at coordinate 12,880,593 of JACAXG010000010.1, forward strand.
TCTGACAAACTCAGTGCCTTAGGGATAGTTTCTGCCTACTGAGTCTTGTGGTTTTTTGAACATATTTATACAGTGAACACTATAATTGTTTTTCCAAGAGGGTGCTCATCCACCTGAATTCAAGGCCTCTCCTCAGACAAGTATGTGTGTAGTCTAAGAAAGTCTTTGTTTGGTATGGTGCTAGATGTTATTAAAAGACAAATGGAAGGTCAGGCTGGGGAAGGGAAATGTGGTGGGTGGATGAAAGATGGAAGCTATACTTATTTCTTTGCCAGAGAGGCACTTCCAGAATACCCTTGCAGCAGAATGATAATGAATTAAATTTAGGCAGAATGGAACACTTAACAGTTGCAGGGAGTTTAACAATGCTAACTGACCTAGATCCTTTGTAAACTCTGCCCATCTGCTTGGCTACCTACAGAATCAAGCTCTGAAAGTGCTACAAACATTTGAACTTTGTAAGATGAGTATAATAGTTCGTATTAGTGGATTACCAGTTGCTTAGGACTGCTATGAAAACCTCTTCTTTAAAACAAAGCAATATCCAACATTCCTCTCAAAATTCTGTTAGAGCTTCCTCATACGGTCTTTTCCAAAAGGAGTCTTGTGATGGGTTTTCTTCCTCCAATATGACCTTTTCTTCTGCTTGTGGACCTTTATTTTAAGGATATCTTCTATGGCAAAATAGTGCTGAATGTTTCTTTTTGGTTTGATTTTTTTTAACAAATACTACCAAGACAGATGCTCTGTGTCATGGAGTATAAGCTGTTTTAATAATTTGGGTTTACCAGAGTAAACCTGCTACCAGAGTAGAAGAGAATAAGGGGTTCTCAGATGAGCGGACCAGGTATTGGCTTACCTTGTATATCAAGGAACTTGAGGTTATATGGCAGAACAGTTTTGGAGAAATATTTAGATAATGCTTTGAAACCAAATATATTTAATTCAGGGCCTTACTCGTAAGCAAGCGTGTGAAGATTTAGGCAACGCTATATAAGCTGATTTCCTTGCTACAGTCTTCAGGTGCTTAAAATAGCAGATTGGGCTGAGACAGTATAGGATACTTCTAAGATACTTCTGAACTATGAACAAACACCTTCCAGTTCCACTTCCAGCGTTTTTTGATAACTCTCCTCTGTTTTGGTTTGTTGTTTTTTTTTTACAGTCCAAGCCATATATATTTGACCGTGTATTCCAGTCAAACACATCACAAGAACAAGTATACAATGACTGTGCTAAAAAGATTGTCAAAGGTAAGGTGGAAGAATAACTTTACCATAAGAAAATCTCATATTCCTGTGGATTTCACTGTTGAAAACTCATACTTCTATTGCTGCCTTTTATCTCTGAATGTTTAGTAAGTGCCAGCATGGATTGGAGCCATATTCAATCGTCCTATAGTTGAGCTAATAAATTATGTCAATGCTTAACCTGCTGTTTCAGTCGATTGCAACATTTGATAACATTTACCTGTTATGTTTTGGTTTATTTTTTTAATACTGTTCTCTGCAATGATTTTTCAAAACAATTTGTCAGAAATTAATCGTGATAACTGTTATTATTGAGGTGTGTTATCTGCCCTCCACATGTCCCTGCCTCCCTCCCCCCTCAAATTTACTGGTGAAAAACATTGGACCTAAGTTTGTTTGGAGGAATATAAAAGGAAATGAAAATTGTGAAATATGAGTTATTGGTGTGCATGTCAGGGGGCACAGTTTCTCCAAAACTGAACTGTCAGAATTAGCCTAGTAAGTTCAGAAAATCAGTCTTATCACAAAGGATACATCGTCGTAAGCAATTAGCTAGTTTCCTGAAAATAATATTTATTTGTTTCTTGAGGACATCAATAGTAAGTTCTAATTGACACAGCTTTCAAAACAGCTTTGCAAAGCCTCATCAGAAATTCCTGAAATATCAACTATTAGTGACAAGAGAATGTCACTAATAGTGACATTAGTACAATGGGTGAATATATGGGGGTTTTGATCATTAGAAAAGTGAATTTCTGTGGGAAATCCATGCTCCTGTAAGTATTTAAACTTTAATGAGTTAAATAGTAATCAAGATCAGATCAGAATTTTGCTCCTTAAAAACTGGATTTAGCTAAGAATTGTAATGCTGCCCCTTTTCTCTGTGTAAAACTGATCTCTGTGTGGCATTTCTCAGCTGTGCTACATCAAGTGGTGAATGAGCCCTAGTGGTGGGACAAATGGATTTATGGGTATGATGGAGTGTCAAAGACCTCCCCATTTGGAGTATCTCCTCATGCTTGTTTTTGGAAAATAAAAGTTTGCTTGCAGGATGTGATTCTACAGTAACTTACTTGTAAAGAAGCCAACCCTGTAGCCCCTCAGTCTAAAACTTAGGCTTGATTCCTGCATGATTTGAAGTAGAAGCTTATGGTGGAAGAGTAAGATGCTTGACACTTAGGGCRTTGCTCATTCTCCTCACAATTGGATGATTAAACTTTCTTGAAGGCAGAAAATATGATGGTGTTCTCATGTGTGGTTTCTTCTGAGATATCGAAGACCATCTGTTCAGCCTGGCAATTGTATCAATTTCCATTTTGTTCCTGACTGTGAAGTCCTGATTCTTCTGGTTGAAGAAACAGGTGCTTCTAAAACAGTCAGCTTCTAAGACACAGCCAGTGATGGTACAATGCATTAGAAGAGGTAGGCAGGAACACACTTCCTTTCCCCTAACTCTAGCACGAGGTTCCCAAACATCGAGTGATTTAAATTGCTGGACATTTTAGGAAATGCATGCTTGCATTCTATTTAGTTTGACTTATCTTCAGAAGAAGGAACTGAACGCTAATGAAAATACTCTTTCCCTTTAGATGTACTTGAGGGATACAATGGTACAATATTTGCCTATGGGCAAACATCATCTGGAAAGACACACACTATGGAAGTAAGAAATGTTAAAATAATTTTCTCAATGTGACTGTCGTGTCTTCTCACCGCAGTAGTCTTTGCTTTCTAGAAATAAGATATCTGCTTGTTTTCTTCTTGGAACATTTTGCTACTCCATTATTTTTTTTTAGGACTGAGAATGGCAATTAGTGTGGGATTTTTTCAACCCTCGGTAACAGGATGAGGGTTAATGAGAATAATGTTAATAGCATATTTCCACTTGTAAGTAGTTTGGTAGAATTCTGAGACTGTTCTTTTCACTTCTGGGAAATGCTGGGGCTAAATGGATGGTTGGCTTTCCTTTATAGATTGAGTACCTGTCAGCATTTTAAAACTAATTTGTCTGTTAACCCAAACCAGATGTTTTGTGTTTGTATACTGATTGTAATGTTGGATTCAATATGAATGTTTTGTTGTATTGTATCTTTTTCTGTTAAGGGGAAGCTTCATGACCCAGATGGAATGGGCATTATTCCAAGAATAGTGCAAGATATTTTTAATTATATTTACTCCATGGATGAGAATCTTGAATTTCATATTAAGGTAAATTTTTCTTTGTTTGTACTTATATAATCTGTATTAAAACTGGAAGGCAGTCTGTGGGTAAATGGATATTCTTTATCTATTTCAAATGCCTGTGACTTGGAAACATGGTAACCCGAGTTATTTCTAAAGTAACTGATTCCTCTTAAAGAAGAATTATGTTAAGACTTGAATTTTGTTCCATTGGACATTGATGGAAGCTATGCTGTTAACCTATGGCAGTGCTGACAGTGTTTGAAACTTTTGGTCAAAACAGTTTCTTCTTAAAGGTGTATTTAGTTCAGCCTTAAGAACTTGAGCTGAATGTAGTGTTATGTGGGAGGTCATAGTAATCACGCTGGATCCTTGTGATCAAAAAGCAAAGCATTTTTGCTTTCTGATGTGTATGTTTTCCTACTTCTAGGTGTCATATTTTGAAATATACTTGGATAAAATAAGGGACCTTTTGGATGGTAAGCCTTTTATTTGTAATGAACATAGAAAATAAATTGTTTTGGAGGTACATATTAAAAAAAAATCCTTATGTTACTTAGGTATTCATTATGCTAATAACCTATGCATGATGAAGGTACGTTATGGGAAAGCATGGAGCTCATCTATGTCATGTTGCTAAAGCAGCAGCAGTAGGGCTTCCTTGTGTGTTAAGTTTTTGTAAAGTGTTGCTGAGAGGGAACATCTATGACTCAGCCATGTCTTGTGCTTCATTTATTCTTGCCTTAGCTTTGGAACTTTTTCTCTTCCAGTTTCAAAGACCAATCTCTCTGTTCATGAGGACAAAAATAGAGTTCCCTATGTAAAGGTGAGCATCAGTCTGATGTGTTTTCATCTTGCACTCCTCTAGTGTGCACCATTTACTTTTGCCTTGTTGGTGTGGTGTTACTTTGCCATCCCTTTTTTCTTCCCCAAAGGGTTGCACAGAGCGTTTTGTATGTAGTCCAGAAGAAGTTATGGATACTATAGATGAAGGAAAATCAAATCGACATGTAGCAGTTACAAGTAAGTACGATATTTTGTTTCCTTTTAGTGCTTTATCTATTTGTTTCTGGGATACCTTAAAAAAGTAGGAAAGATAAAAATAGTGAGCTAAATAATCCAGGTTTTTGAAGGGGTCTGGTATAAACAGTTTCAGTATGTCTTTCAGAAACAAGTATTTCAATTCATTTTTTCTTAGATGATGTTGCTTAGACTTGGATTGAAAGGAGAAAGTAAGTCATCAGTGAGGAGCTGTGAATCACTGGAGAAAAAGGTGTAGTTCTGCTTTGAGAATAGTGCAAAATCCCAGTTTGTGGAATTTGTTTCAATTAACCTAGAAATCTGTTAGTAAGGCACCGTGGCTCATCCACAGTTTGACCACTCTGTTGCATATTGTAAGAGCAGCTGATCAGAATATGTATTCAGACCTGCTGCAGATTTAAGCAGCATCCCAAGGTCCCAAGATTTTTAGCTGTAGCATGCAACTGAGTTGCAAGGAGCCATGGAGTAGGTCTCCAAATTCGCACAAGAAGCAGGATTAGGAATTGACAAAGGGGATAAAAAAGACAAGGAAAGATGTAGGTGCATGCAAAGTAAAACCTGAGTTCGTAGCAACTGAGGTGACTGTCAGAAATCTCAGAGCCAATTTGAGGATGTTTCACAATCTTCCTGTGTCTAGTTCTGTATTCAGGAAAAGAGAATATACAGTCATTAAGAAAATACACAGGTGTTCTTCTCATTTCTTCTGTTAAGGATCAAAAATAAAAATATGATGTTCCTTTTAAGGAATTGATTTGGTCTTGCACTTTTACTTCATTGCTCCCAGGTTATAAGGTTCTGAAATGGGGACCGCACTAAGAAAATTTGTATAGAAGAGTATTATTTTGTGCTGAGCTGCTTCTTTGGCATCAATAAGCTGGTACTTTTAGATCTGTGAGGGATTTATAGCTAAGAGGAAGAAGAAATAGGCAGATGTTCTCATTCAGATTGCAGTCTGCTTAAATTTTGTTAATTAATTAAAATAATACTTGAAACTCAACAAGTCTTGTTTGGTCTGCATGTTTAACAGCAGACGGGTGATACAAGAAAGGGCTGAAAGGCTATGGCCATTTAGTTCAAATTTTCACAGAAGTGTAACATGTGGTACACTGGAAGTCTACAAAAAAATTCTGGTATTGAGTCCTAAATATGCTTTCTGTTCTAATAAAGTAGATTAATGTGTGAAATCCATAGCTGACAGACTAGCAAACCTGATGAGTGAGCTCGTGTGGTATTAGTAGGAGCCCAAGGGAAAACTGGATCTTTGTTCCTCAGTTATATGATACCATTGGTTTTGCTGCCTCTGGTTCAACTGTCATTGAGAGATTACACTGTACAGCTTCATTAGCTTTGAATCTCTTGCTACACTGTGGGGAGATGCTGTTTTAAGTGAGTTTACTTGTACAAATCTTTTTGACAATGTGTATGTTTTGAATTACAGATATGAATGAACACAGCTCCCGAAGTCATAGTATTTTTCTTATTAATGTAAAACAAGAGAATACTCAAACAGAACAGAAACTAAGTGGTAAACTTTACCTTGTGGATTTGGCAGGTAGTGAGAAGGTAATTGTAAAGGTTCTTTTCTGCTTTGAAAAACTGTTTTTTTTTCTTTACAGTCAAGTGTTTTATGTTAGCATAATACTGATTGTTTAGTTGTAATCTCCGAGGTGTGTTAATTTTGATTTTGAAACATGGTTTCTGAATCATAGGCTGTTAGATACTGCCACTTTAAGCTAATCTGCATTTCTGCAGTGAGGGTTTGTAAATCTGGACTAGGGTGGGGAAAGAGGGTAGAGTTCAGTTTCGGTATGTGAGAGTGCAAAAAAAAAGTCTGCAGGTGTGTGGGTTAGCTAGGTACAGGAATAAAGTTTTATGGTTGTGGAATATCTGGGTTTTCTTATGTAGTGATACCAAGTTTCTTAATTTGAAAATCTGATTACCATTGGTTAAAATGACAGCTTGCTTTCCTATGTTAGTGCTTAAAGCGGGAAAGGAAATACATACTGTAATTAGCATTTTAAGAGTTGGATTTTTGACATCTTTTCATCTTTGCTTCTGGCTTTATCCCTGTCTTTGTCTCTAGTTTTTGCAGTTGTTTTTGCTTGATGTTGTTTTTCCTTACATCATTGTTCTGTGACCTTATTGTTGTCTCTGATCCTATGTTTGTTTATGTGTTTCTTTAGTCATAGTCTTTTTTTTTTAAAGAAAAGGGTGGGTTGCAGGTCTCCTTTCTCTGTAGTTCCTTTCACTGTTTATTTCAAACTTTACTTTTGTGCATTTCCCCAGTCTTTTTGAAATATGTGAAGTTTTCTAATGCTTTGATTTGGTTTAAACACAGGCGAGTAGAATTGTGTAGTTGTAGTCATGATCAGGTCTTGGTGGAAATAGTAAAGGGAGGGTTATAGAACCACTCTTGAGGTGAATGAGGTAAGGTAAATGAATAGAATGGTGTCAGGTCAGATTTTTTAACATTTCTGCTGATATCTGCTAAGTTCCTAGTGCGCTCATGTAGTCAGATTCAGCCTCTGTTGTCTGTTGTCACAAATTTCTGCTCCTGAAGGCTCTCTGCTGTATTTTCCAGGAGTAGTGCTGGTATGCGGTTTGGGATTTATGGTTTGTTTTGTTAGGGTTTTTAGGGAGTAGTGGTAGTTTGGTTTTAAGGATGACCTCTGGACAAACTATTCATAATGCTTATTTACTTTTAAGGAATTCAATCTTTTTGAAGTTGTTAATTTGACAGAATTTTTAACTATATGTTTATCTTCTACAGAAAGTTTTATTTTGGAGGGAGAATATTCACTTTAGTTTAAAACATCAGAAATGTCTTCAAACACTGAGTTTTGAATGAGAAATTGATAATGAATCAGAGAAAGAGTCTGAGGAAGAGTTTGCTTATGAGTACCTCATAAAGTTAGGGAGACACTTATAAGTGGGAAAATTACTTAAGTTTTATCTTGAATGTAAAAGGTGTTTTTGAAGATGCATTTAGTAATGTACTGAAATATTATACAGGTTAGTAAAACTGGAGCAGAAGGTGCTGTGCTGGATGAGGCCAAGAACATCAACAAGTCTTTGTCTGCTCTTGGAAATGTCATCTCAGCACTGGCTGAAAGCAGTGTAAGTGTTCTCTTCTGTATTTTTGTACTTAAAGGTTAAAGGTTTGTATCTCTGAACATGATATTATGCAGAAATTCTTACCAATCTCAGTGATATGCATGGAGTCAGTCTTTTAAACTAATCCAGTTGCATCAGTGCATTGTGGGTGGCCATTACTCTTGAAGTGAGTTGACAGTAAAGATTAATAAATTACATTTTATCCTGAGGGACCCAAGCATCATACTGAAAGTTTTCTTGTGCTCTAAAAGTTACCAAACATAGAAGTACAATTTTGTCATCCCATGCATTTTCAGTCTTATGATTTATGAATTAAAGTAGAATTTAGTGTCTTTCTAATAAAGTTACGCCTAGCAAAAGTGTAGCTCATATTTCAACAAATTTAATGTGTCTGAAAAACTGTGACTGATCATTTAACCGTTTTCTTGGTAGACATATGTTCCATATCGTGATAGCAAAATGACCAGAATCCTTCAAGATTCACTAGGGGGTAATTGCAGAACCACTATTGTTATTTGCTGTTCTCCATCTTCTTACAATGAATCTGAAACTAAATCTACTCTTCTGTTTGGCCAAAGGTGAGTAAATGACTTAATAGAAATAAATACAGAATGAAAAATAAGTAAGTTACTCTATTAAGATTCCAGAACCAAATTAGTTAGAATGTTTACTTTCTTTCTGTAATTCTTGAGTGTATATATGGCTAAGTGTTGTGATCTATCTTATCTCATATTATATAAAAATCCTTAAAAAAAATTCTGAAGACTGGATTTCCAGGAGGACAGCATATAATTTGGTTCAAAATAGAGTTTAGTGTATAGTCTTGGAGGGTAATAAGTATGACCTCCTCTCCTCCTCTGCCCCCACCCGCCGCCAAGTGGAAGAAGGTATGAAGGAGCTCTCCCCTGTTAAGCTGAATCCTTTATTTGCCAGGAGAGCCTGTCCTCTGGTCTGTATCTAGCATTCCAGTAAACTTTGAGTTGATATTTGTAAATTTCTGTTGTTTGTAACTGAATTTATATGTACACATTTCGTATTTGGCATTTTGTTAGGCAGCTCTTCTTTGCCATTCTGTTATGAATTCTTCACTGCTGTACTCCAGTTCCTGCCACTAGATTGAATCACTTCATTTACTGGAGCACATTACAAAAGCAGTCAACGTATTGCTGGTCTGTCTGGTTTTTGATGTTAGTGTACCTCTTCCACTTCCATTCAACAAGACAGTTTCCTACTGGTCTTCTCTGAGAAGTTTTGTGTTATGGAAAGTAGACTAGATGATTAGAAATCTGGCAGAATATGAATAGTGAGTGTGGAGTAATGACTGTGTTCTGCAACAGCGGAGACTTTTGGTCTCCTTCTAGAAGCTAGGAGGTCTTTTTCTTTTATTAATTATTGAATGAGCTACTGGAAAGTGTCTTCCAGCTGTAGCTGTGTAGTTTCACTGCCTTGTGCTCTTGACTTTTTCAGGAGTTAACAGAATGCACTTCTGTCTCAGCCACCATACTTAGTCCAGTATGTTAATTCAGCTTTCTAGAGATACCAAATCTATGCTGAAACCCTTAGCTGTAGTAACTGAAGGCTACGTAATAACCATATAATATGTAGAAAATGTGGCTTTTAGTAGTAGTGTCTCACTAAGACTTTGCAGAAAGGTACTTATAGGAGTTCTAATGCAGGGCAGGGGAGATGTTTGACTGCCATTAAGCTTTTCACTTGTTCTGATTTTTGGAGTGGGACATTTGGTAGTAAGAGACCAGACAGGAAAACGACTGAGATAAGTGAGGTATGGCACTAAAGTAAAAACCATACATTACTTCATGAATATGTTATCAGTGCCTGTAGTTTCATCTTTAGTTTAATGGTATTCGCCTGAATGAATGTAGAGAATCACATCTGCTTGTAACACCTTTTTTGGTTTGTGGAGATCTAGTAACTGGATTTTTTGGTTGAAATAAGCTGTTTCTTAGATAAGCCAGATGGTTTGCACACTAAAAGTATTGTGCTCTCCATTGTACAGTGCTTGCTAGATGTGAATACCATCCTTTGTTCAAAATTTAGCACAACTGTCCTGACCTGAGTTCTTTCAGGTGAAGGTATGCAGCTGAATTTTTCCAATTCAATCAGCTTGAGATTTCTCAGTTTTCCAAAAGTTGTGTTGCTCTGTCCATTAACAATTATGTCAATCCAATTGAAAGAATAGTAACTTGATAGGGAATAGAAATAAGCTTTTGGGAGAGGTGGGAATATTTATGCTTTCACCGGTGATATGTGGACATATTACTTAATAACCTTTAACGCCTTTCTTTAAAAATGAAGTTTCAGAGCTTTTTGCTTTTTCTGTGTAGAGCAAAGACCATTAAGAACACAGTCTGTGTCAAYGTGGAGCTCACTGCAGAACAGTGGAAGAAAAAGTATGAGAAGGAAAAAGAGAAAAACAAGACTCTGCGTAACACCATACAGTGGCTGGAAAATGAACTCAACAGATGGAGGAATGGTGAGAAGCAATTATATTATTATTCTGCAAACTTTAGGCAAGACAACAGACACTGAATTAGTCTTCAGGATACCAGAAATAGCTAAGAGCACTATGCAAGACAGTAATAAGGATATTAAAGCTATGACATTAAGTCAACTTTGGAACTTGGTATTTTTCACTTTATTGCAACTGAAACAACTTCGAATAATCATGTAATGACAAATGAGTTTGAAAGTGTATTTGTTAGATTGTTCAACACTTGGTTTACTGGCAGAACTAGAGTTACATACATTGTAAAAATCTTATTTTGGGGGACAAAAAACTGATACTATTTGTAAGTGCAGAAACTGAGTAAAATGTTTCCTCTGGCTTGGTTTTCTGATTCAAAACAATATCGCAAGATCTTGCCCTCATTTAAAACTCAAACATTCAAATAGGCAAAAAACCCACCCAACCCCCAAGGTTGCTGACAGCACCGAATGTGTGCCTGTTCGCTCTTCCAGAATGATTAACTTTTTATCAATTGAAGTTGCTGGCAAAATCCAAGTTAATAATGAAGCCATAAATTCAGGAAAAGAGGAACATAGGTCATACTTACAGATATATTCTGGAGTTTGGCAGCTATAGAAGATGATTTTGCAATTTTGTGGACAACTGCACCACATTGTGATATAAATCTGAAAATTGGGTTTGCTGAAATAAGTTTAGTAAGATGTGGGGTTTTTTGGTTTTCGTTGGGTTTTTTATTGTTTCATAAAGCTGGTATGAGGCCACACCTGAAATGTTAAGTATAGTTCTTTCAGAATATTGACACGAGATACTGAAGCGCTGGAAAGAGCCTTTACCTTCCAAGGACTGCATAAAATGTTTTGAATAAAGCACTAAGGAATTTAGTTCAATTTACCAGAGAAGTGCCTTGATTAGCATGTGGTATTTTCTACTATGTGAAGTTAGTGTTCTCATCAGAAAAAGCTTATGAACATAAAAGAATAAAAGTGTAATTGAAAGCATTTAAAATTAGAAGCAAGCAATTTAAAAGTAGATATGGCTACCTAGTCTTCTGGGAAAGTTAGGTAACTTTCTAGAATATAATGTTTGATGTGTAATTTGGAGCTCATAGCAGAGTAACTGGGTGAAATACAATGTTTTGTGGGAAGTGGGAAGTAGTTTGGATGATCTAGTGGTCATTTTTTTTGCCAAGTGATCACATAAATTCAGTTGCTCATTAATGACCAATACTGTTCATAGGAAAAATGTAATACTTCTCAGGTAATTTTGTGGAAGATATGGCTAACTGTACTAAAATTAAGTGTATTTTTAAGGGGAGACTGTACCTGTTGATGAACAGTTTGACAAAGAGAAGGCCAACTTAGAAGCTTTTGCAGTGGACAAGGATATTACTGTTATTAATGATAAACCAGCTACCACAATTGGAGTAACTGGCAATTTCACTGATGCTGAGAGAAGGAAATGTGAGGAAGAAATTGCCAAACTGTACAAACAACTGGATGATAAGGTATGCCATTCTTATTATAATGTAAGATCTCTTGAAAATATATCTTGAACTATATTATTGTGTAATATGTCTTCAACATTCTCATAAGGGGAGGCAGAGGGGCAGGTACAAATCTCTTCACTCTTGTGACCAGTGACAGGACCTAAAGGAATGGCCTGAAGTTGTGTCAGGGGAGGTTTAGGTTGGGTATTAGAAAAAGGTTTTTCACCCAGAGGGTAGTTGGGCACTGGAACAGGCTCCCCAGGAATTGGTCACAGCATCAAGCCTGACAGAGTTCAAGAAGTGTTTGGACAACTCTCTCAGGCACATGGTGTGACTCTTGGGGCTGTCCTGTGCAGGGCCAGGAGTTGGACTTGATGATCCTGACGAGTCCCTTCCAGCTCAGGATATTCTATGAYTCTATATTTAATTTGCCAGTATTCATTTGTTAGCTCAACTTCTTTAAGTATTTGCCTACTCTTAATTCTGATTAAGAGAAATCAAAGTTACCTTATCTGGTGCTGAGGGAGTATCCTTTCTTAGCTGGAAAATAATGGAAGTGGGAAAATGAGTAATTTGAAAATGAAACTTCTTTCTTTCCATGTTATGCGTATTTTATTTGAATATAATCTCAAATTTAAGCAGTACTACTATACTTGGATAGAAAAAAGTCTTTTTTTTAAGTCTTATTTCGTCGAAGTTAGAACAACTTGGAGCACACCTGCAAAACCACAGGTATAAGACTTTTTTGTCTCTGAAGCATGGTGTGTTACACATATATGCCAGGTTAAGAGCCTAATGAATCAACCGGTGACATGAAGATTATTTTTTACTTGTATTGCTTTCAGTTGTGTACTTGTCTCAGAATAGGGAGAAGTTAGTTACCTAACATCTGCTGTCTCTTGAATTATTTTTTCTGAGTGGTATTTGTCAGTTTAATGACCACAGTCTTATTTCAATTACAGGATGAAGAAATTAATCAGCAGAGCCAACTAGTAGAAAAACTGAAGACACAGATGTTGGATCAGGAAGAGGTGAGTTTTGCTCTTGCCTCTTTGTTTGTCTTTCCTTTAAAGAAATTGGAGGTATTTGGAATAGATCACAGTTTATGACTAGGGAGTAGAATGACAGCTTACTACTGCACTCTTTTATGCCTTAGCTAAATGCTCTGCCTATTCATTCCTCCCATTTAGACTGTGCTAATGGCTAAACTTAAACCAGTTTACTTGAATCTGAAGTATCCATGAAGACTGAAAGAATTTATGTGTTTTATGCAAAGACAGGAGTAGTTGTCTTTCCTATGCAAAGTTAGCAGGTTGTCAAAACCGAAAGTAACTTGATTTTATGTCAGAAATCTGTTTTAAGGTTTACTTTTGGTCAGTTGCTGTATGGAGAGAGAAGGCAAAGGAGGGAAATGTATTGGCCCATAATGAAAAAGGAAGCATCTGTATATTGATTCAGACCATACTTGTTGGAATATTCAAATTATTTGTATGCACGTGTTGCCAGGGATATAACTTAACTGAATGAGGGAAATGTCTATTAATAATGAAAACATTAATTTCATTTAGCCAAGATATTAGAAAAATTATTTCTCTGTAGCACAAAGATTAAAAAAATAGTAATCCATGTGTAAATGTTAAGAAGGAAATGGGCCAAGGATTAGGGAAGTTGGAGCTACTGTCGAATCTAATTTAAATAAATAAATCTGCTTTTTTAGCAACTGTACACTTCGTCTAGTTATTCTTCAGCAGCTAATGCTGTTAAAGTGTTGGAAGCTTAATCCTTAGGCTGTTGACAATTTCAGACTCATGAGTAGTGTTCAGTGGCTTTTTTGAGAACTTGCAATATTCTGTGTGCATTTCCAGTTGCTGTCCCTATGTGTCTTGATTTGTAATCACTTCCATTTTTAAGCTATTTAAAAACTTAAAGAACTGTGGACATAAATGGCAAATTTAATTGTTCGTTATATTCTGTCCTTGGTATGCTTATTGCATGAAGCTACTCACTAAGAGTGTAGATATAAGCTATTGTAATAGCTAAAAGCATTAAAAAAATTCAAGACGTATGTGGCATTTTCTTCATGATTATTTGTTGTTGTAATTTTATTAAATCTCTATCAATGTTGCAGCTTTTAGCATCAACCAGACGGGACCAAGACAACCTGCAAGCAGAGTTGAATCGCCTCCAGGCTGAAAATGATGCATCTAAAGAGGAAGTGAAAGAGGTGTTACAAGCCCTTGAAGAATTAGCTGTCAACTATGATCAGAAGTCTCAGGAAGTAGAAGATAAGGCAAAGGAATATGAACTGCTTAGTGACGAACTCAATCAAAAATCGGTATGAAATTGGGATATGAAATTACTTACAGTCTTCAGTGTGMCTTTTCTTGCCTTACTCATATTTCTTGAAGTAATTTAAAGGTATTTCACAAGGGAGAATGAGAGTCTAAAACTTACTTAGTTTTTGCAGGGGATGATTTTCTAAAACCTGTAAGCTTAAGAAAAATGCACTGTGAATATTGACCTTGATAGCTTTCATCTTTTTAGTTCCTGTAGCATTTTACTACCTGAAGAATGTTCAGAAATATCTTCTATGTCAAAAGTTTGCAAGTAGGGAAGAGTTGAGAGCTCTGAAGAAAAAGCTGAAATTGTTTTCCTTTACCAAAATATGGTGAAAAATGTTTGACTTGCTCTCCATGTATGCTTTTTCTATAGATGCAATTTCCCACTGTATTTAATCGCGTATAACTCTGAATGCTATTTAACAATGTTGATGCTAATTTGTTGCAGAATTGTAAGATTACATTTTGTGAGCTGAAGGTCTCTTTTAGTACTTTTTAGTTCTTTCAGAAGAAATGCTGGTACTCCGTAAGTAGTATGAAACTAGTTCCAAGAGCAAAAGTGTTCTTAGTTTATTAAAGGGTAACTTCTTTTACTGTAGGTCACTTTAGCCAGTATAGATGCAGAGCTTCAGAAACTGAAAGAAATGACCAACCATCAGAAGAAACGAGCAACAGAAATGATGGCCTCCTTACTAAAAGATCTTGCAGAGATAGGAATTGCAGTAGGAAATAATGATGTCAAGGTAAGAGTTAATCACTGCTATCTTTAGTGCCATGTATTAAACACATACATTGTGGTAGGTGGGGGCATTTTCTTAGTGTGGTAAAACCTGCCACCATAGGAAGCTTCATGTATGTCAGTACTTTGGATATGAGCTTCACCATTGCTTATACTGTGACTTAATCAGGTCCCTGATAGAATTTGATTAAGCAAAGACAAGGAAGAGCAGGTATGATTTTTTTTCTGAAGCAGTGTTTTCATTTATGTTGTGAAACTGCTGTATGAAGTGGTCTTATTCAGCAGCATTGTCATGGAAATCATTGACCTACAGTGATGATCAGGATGATACTTACATTAAAAATGGCATGAGGAAATGAAATAAAAGACAAATCTAGAAAATGGCTATGGAGCAAGAATTTAAGCAGTATTAGAAATCAATAGAGAACTGTATTTCCTTCTTCAAGTGATTTGTTATCTTTGTGCAAACTTCTAAATAATTAATCAGAAAACTTAAACACCAAAATATAAGGGTTATTTTTTTAAAGTGCTGTGGTTATCAATTGGGGCTGGGAATGTGTTCTGGGCATTAAGCTGCTCCAGTGCACCTTTGGGTCACTTTTGTTACCTGAGCTTTCTGAATGTGCTGTTCCACACTTTTCAGCAGCCTGAGGGAACTGGCATGATAGATGAAGAATTCACAGTTGCAAGACTGTACATTAGCAAAATGAAATCGGAAGTAAAAACAATGGTAAAACGTTGCAAACAGTTAGAAGGCACACAAGCTGAAAGCAATAAGAAAATGGAAGAAAATGAAAAGGAGTTGGCTGCCTGCCAGCTCCGGATCTCACAGGTAAATGTTTCTCTGCAGTGTACAATGTTCTTTATAAATTAAATTCATTGACCGATTGGGGAAAAAAAAGTTGCAGGGTTTATTTGGCATGTAACAAAGCAAACTGTGAGTGAACAGCCACAATACTCAGCTGTTTCCTTAGTACTCTCTTGGGTCTGCATGCTTTTAGGTAATTCAGAGTGTGACAGGATGTCAGAATTTCAACAATATATCTGTAGCCTGATAATGCTTTTGTAGCACTTATATTAAATACTAGAGTCCATGTGTTCTCCATCACAGGATTCTTTACAAATACAAGTCTTACAGAAGCAGTGGCTAGTGAGCACTCTGCGTGCTAATGCCTGAAGTTGGAAGTGGGAGAGGTAGTAATAACACAGGAAAATTTCAGGAGGTTTCCATAGCAGATTAAATTTTATTCTAATGTGAGAAGGTCCATTTTAATGTGACTGCTAGAAAAGATCAGTAATATGACTTCTAACACTTCTGAAAACAGTGATCTGCATATGCAGTTTAATATTTCTATATTTTGTTTTACATACAGATAGTCATCTTTTTTTTAAATCAGGAGATGCTCATTTCAGTGTAGTCTTCTAAATACAGTGGGCCTCTCTTGCCTCTGACAGTATTCAAAACATCTCTTCTCCCAGCCGAAAATGTATTTCATTCCAATCCAGAATTAAGACATTGTCTTACAGGCTACATTACAGATCTACTTGAGTAGTCATGTTCTTCTAAGAGTCTAGTTGGCACCATTTTTTTTTGAGATGAGGTTACTTCTTGTTTAAAAAATAAGTATGAACTGTTCATGCAGATGTAATTCCATGTTACCTAATTCCAAAGTAAATGAATCTTTTCATTCCACAAGCATGAAGCCAAGATCAAGTCACTGACTGAATATCTTCAGAATGTGGAACAGAAAAAGAGGCAGCTGGAAGAATCTGTGGATTCCCTTAATGAAGAATTAGTTCAACTCCGAGCACAGGGTAGGAGTTGCCTCCCTACACCCCACCCACCACCACCACCATTTTAAGAATATAGTGATAAATAAGGAATTGTTCTGGTCTGTTTAGGTCAAAGGGTGGAGCTAGAGAAAGGCTTTTTGCTACTGAACATGTAGAATTAATCAATGGGAAAACATGGGTTTTTTTTGAAAGAACTGCCATTGGTAGGATTAAAGATGTTACTAATTTAATTGATTTTTGTGGTGAGAGGGGATTTTTTCCAAATTGTAATGTGTTGGCAAGGGAATAGGAAATTAGCTTCATCATTCATGTGATTGCCTAGTTACCTGGCCGAAATGTGCTTTCTCTTCTCTATCCATACTAGAAAAGGTCCATGAAATGGAGAAAGAGCACTTAAACAAGGTTCAAACTGCAAATGAAGTCAAGGTAAACAATTTCATTGTTTAAAAAAGAAGAAAAACCCGACAACCCAAATTCCTACAGAGTGAAGTCTGGTGGCAGCTCAAAGCATTTAATGTGTTCTGGTTTTTTTTCTAATAGCAAGCTGTGGAGCAGCAAATTCAAAGCCATCGTGAGACGCATCAGAAACAAATCAGTAGCCTGAGAGATGAAGTTGATGCAAAGGAGAAGCTCATCACTGAGCTTCAAGAGTAAGTAATTGTCATTGTTTTAGTAGTGCCAAAGGTCTCTGCACTGTGTGAGTACAGAAGCACCGTACAATGGGAAGGAAGTGTTGAGGGTTTCCTCCAGCAGTGTCTTTTTGTCTTCTGTTGTGTTATTGAATGTGGTGTCTGACAGTTTGGGCTGATAAAACATTTACTTTCTGTGTTCAGCCAAAACCAAAAGATGATGCTTGAACAGGAACGTCTGAGAGTTGAACATGAGAAGCTGAAAGCAACTGATCAGGAAAAAAGTAGAAAACTTCATGAACTTACGTAAGTGATAATGATGCATAAAACAAATGTGTGTGGGGACACACTCTGTGGGACAAACTAGTGACCTAATATCATGAAGTGGATCTCACTTAATACTATGCTTATTAAAGAGAGAGGCTCCAGGACCTTCTTGAACCTAACTTTTTAAAAATACTTGCATTCCCTGAATATTTAAAATTGGAAGTAAAATTATGAAAGATATGAAGGCCACAACTGTTTTTTTGTTAATATGCTGTGGATTGGAGTAATTAACTTTTCAATTTGCAGCTAAGTATTGCGTTCTCTAAGACTGGAAGAGTCTTGTAACAGTTCCTCTTACTCTTTTTGTAGTTCTTGGGTTCCTTTATTCTTTTCATGGTTCTTATATGATTTAACTAGTTAGGTGGTTCTGACTGTCTTATTCTCAAATTTAACAGTTGCATGCTTCATTGATTAACTAATTAGAATGTATTATGAATTACAGACTGAAAAGTTAGTGCAAAAATTGTAATTAAATTCTGCTTGCAGTTAAGAATCCAGGAGTCAAGTTGGAAAACAGTTCTCAGCTTCTAGAAATCTGAGCATAATCTCCTGGAAATATTTCTAAAAGTATCATTAGCAACCGCTTTCTGGCACGTATGAATTTATCTTTACGGAAGCTAAAAATACATTATACTTCTTGAAAAGTGCTTTTTGGCTATTTTTAAACATACACAGTGGCTTTCAGGGTTTTTATCATAGAATTTGAAATAGTCAGAGGGACCTGATTGATCTGTACTGGTAACTGAGAAGCAACAGTTTTTCCTTTTTTTTTGTTTCTTTTTTTTGTTTAGCCTATTTAACTGACTAAAATTCTAACAGTACTCTGGTCTTGTGAGTCCATCTTATTTTGATTTATTTATATGCCACAATGATTACAAACATTACATCAATAACGGTAGGCTTTCTTTTCTTGTAAGGTTTGGTATACTTGCCACATTATTGCTTCCTATTTCAGTTTGCAGGCTCAGCTATATCTAGCATTGACCACTTAATGCACTTGCTGTATAGAAACTGTCCTCTTCAAAAGATTTGTGAAGAAACTTTAAAAATTAGTTTAGTATTCTGTGTCCTCCCCCAGCCTTTTGAATCCAGTTCTTTTCCATTGTGTATCATAAATGTGCATGGCAAATGACAGACCAGGAACAATGCCAATTATTCGCTTGTATTTTTTCAATTTGGAGTTGCATAAGATGCCTGGAGCTACTTACCAGAGAGGTCTGGAAAATTGATAGGATGCTGAGATATTGTTTAGAATATTTTATTATCTCAAATGTCTACTCATTTAACTGCAAACTAGTAGTAAAACTGGCTAAGTGAGGAGAAATTTCAGTAGGAAAAGAAGCTTTTTGGCTACTTAATAGGAACACTTCATTTTCATGCGGTCCCTGGCCTTTCTATTCCAACCTCAGGTCATAAAAAGAAAAGTGCACATTCCTTTCCTGTATTCTGTCATCTTGGGAACTGCACTGACTTAAAATTCTGAGAGAGAACATTTCCCGTACAGAAAACACTTTCACATTAAATGGGAAGACCGCAGCTCTGTACGGTGATAATCTTTAGGTTATATACCTGTATACTGAGATTGTTATTTATGATGGTGGTTTTGCCAATGTGTTGAGGGTGAGGTGTTTGAAGAAGACAAAGAGAAAATTCTTAATCTGTCACATGATACTTACCATCTCAGCTGGTCAGACCTAAAAACATTTGTAGGATAAGATCTTCCGAAAAACTCACTCTGAAGCTGACTCTGAGAGTCTTGTCTTTTACTGTTCTAGGAATTTTCATAATTTATGCATCTGAATGTACTTGTTTGTATTCAATATTAAAAGTACTTCCTTATTTTCCTTCTGCAACTCCCCCAATCCCAGCCCATTCCATACAGATTTCTGAGTGTGGTGGTGTGTGTTGGTTACATCTTTAAGACTTCAACCAAAAGACATTTTTTGTTTGAACCATACAGTGTTTATTACTCTAATCTTCGAAAACATTAAAATTTTCAACTTTTCTAGGATGTTTCAGGTATAATTTATTCTCTTTTAGGGTTATGCAGGACAGACGGGAACAAGCGAGGCAAGATTTAAAGGGCTTGGAAGAGACTGTGGTAAGATAGTCAGAATATATTCCAAAGCAAATGTCAGTATTTGTCTTTTTTTTTTTTCTTTCAGAGTTTGTTTGGGTTGTTTTGTTAATTTCTTGTCCTTAACTGTAGGCAAAAGAACTTCAGACTCTTCACAATCTTCGGAAGCTGTTTGTTCAAGATCTGGCTACTAGAGTGAAAAAGGTAACGTGGTGCTGTAGTGAAACTTGTTGTTTCTGAGAATGCTAAGTAAATTTGAGTTTAGAACTAAGTTAGGAACTGATGTTTATTTGGTGTGATTTTTCTGGCTTGATCTTAATATGCAAGTTCAGATTTGTGCTCAGCCTCCTGTCTCCCTCTCTGTGCCTTCGTTCCTGCAGAGTGCTGAGATCGACTCGGATGATACAGGAGGCAGTGCTGCACAGAAACAGAAGATTTCCTTCCTTGAGAATAATCTTGAACAGCTTACAAAGGTTCACAAGCAGGTACAATGAGACAATTACAAATTTTGATTAAACTACTCAAGGTTTATTATTACAGAAGCAACTGCCTATTGGTTGTAAAGTAACTGTCGTTACTTCTACATCTTTAGTGTGTCTCCTGATACAGGAAAGTTTAATCCTTTGTTTCATAATGTAAATTAATTAGCTATTTTAAGTATATGTAGGTATATAACAAAATAGCTGCACTTAAACAGAGGAAGATCCAAGTTTGTGTTTAGACTTTCTGTGTCAGTCTGGGGGTGCTTGCCTGTCTCTGATGGAAGAAGAATGTAGAAGTGCCTATGTTGGGTAGCAGGTTCTTCCACAGTAACTGATTTTT
Organism: Amblyornis subalaris; assembly: GCA_018881555.1. NCBI lineage: Eukaryota > Metazoa > Chordata > Aves > Passeriformes > Ptilonorhynchidae > Amblyornis > Amblyornis subalaris. The sequence continues at coordinate 12,900,880 of JACAXG010000010.1, forward strand.
CAAATTACAGTCTTGCTGTCACTGAGCTATATAGATTTACTAACCTCTTAAGCAAAGTTAATACAGTAGCCCTACTGCTTTGCCTCTTCAGGGCTGGGGAGGGTATTTGGTTAGCTCCCCATGTGAACAGAGATACCAAGAAAATAATCAATTCTGGGTTTGCAGCTGGTACGTGATAATGCTGATCTGCGCTGTGAACTTCCTAAACTGGAGAAACGACTTAGAGCTACAGCTGAAAGAGTTAAAGCTTTGGAATCTGCACTGAAGGAAGCCAAAGAGAATGCTTCTCGGGATCGCAAGCGATATCAGCAAGAAGTAGATCGTATAAAGGAAGCTGTAAGATCCAAGAATATGGCCAGAAGAGGACATTCGGCACAAATTGGTTAGTAAAGAATCCTTTGCCCTCTAAAGCTTCATCTGTCCCCTACTTTTTTTTTTTTTATCTTCGTGCAGCTCTCATTCAAGCTGCAGATGTGAATATGATGTATTTTCTGCTGTGAGTTATATGTTGGTTAATAGACTGTGTGTACAGGTGATACTTTATGGTTATTTGGCTTTTTATTTATTTTAAATGGCTTTGGGAAAGGCTTACCAACCTAGAATTCCAGTCTGAATGTGTTTCATTTCCTAGAAAAAACAGTACACAGAATGTGAGTCTTAACCTCTTAGATCATTCCAATTCCATTCCAATTTCTAAGACTAAGTAGGTATTTCAAGACAAGGAAAAAGATTAAGCCATCACCTTCAACAACAACAACAAAAGTGTGTTGATCTTATGGGGGAGAGGGGCAGACAGAAACCCTCAACATCCTAAGACCCTTAATTACCTTCCCAGTTCTTTGTTCCAAAATGTACAGTACTCCACATCCCTCTCAAGGGGGAAATAACGGAAAGACAGAAAGGGCTGGGAAGTTGGTGGAAAGACAGTCATATCCCTTAGGTCCTCCACTTGCCATTAAGCTCTCGAGTGCTGAGGACCAAGAAGGTGTGTGACCTGTGGGGACTTGATGGTGCATATTACATTACAGCTGTGCGAGTAAAGGACTTCAGTCATCAATATACTTCTTTTAAATGCTAATGCAACTGAAATGAGTGTTGCAATTAAATTTTACTCATATTCTGTAGGTCTGCRAAGAGCTGTTGCAAAATAATTACAAGTTTTTGGTCATGTGAAGTGGCAGCTTGCAAACAGGTGCTTTTCTGTCTTAATTTTCTCTCAAGTGGTCTTCAAGAAAACAAACAATTGTCTAGTGAGCTCACCTGAGGTATACAGCCTCTGTGCTTAAATGTCTGAGTGAACTAGTCGTGTCTTATGGGAGATCAGCTTCCTACAAGGCAGAAATTGAGAAATGTTTCTCTGCTGCAGCTGCTACCTGTAGGTGTTTTATGTCCACTCTTGCCTGCTGAAACTTTAAATGCTTCTGTTTAATATTACAGAACTTTGTGAAGTCATACCATTTTGCATGTTCTGTTAAGAGCAAAGTGCAAAACTGATTGATTGATAATACAGTTTATTAAGTGTATGTAGCTTGTGAATGACCTGTCAAAACTATTGGGGATTTTACTTTGGTTATAGAGCAAGTTTTATTTTTGTGTGGTAGTAGGTTGATGAAGCAGTGTTACCTGGGGAGTAATCGGTACACAGAACTGCTTGCAGAAAGAGTAACTAAAGACTTATCAATCACGTGGATGTGGGAAGTACAGCAGCTATAATGATTCCTTACAGGAACATAACCCTCATGAAGCTGTCTTGTGTTGTGTCTTATTTGAGTTCTTGTTGCCAAAAAATAGGACTCTTACAGGGTAGTACATTAGGTGAGGCAGATAGTTCATGTGAAGATAATCTTTATCAGAAGCTTTGTGAGCTTTAATAAGGAACAATGAAAGCAAAACCTTGTCTGTTTTCCAGGGTTTGTTGTAGTTGGCACTAATCTGTTAGGTTCTCAGAATACCGTCCCCTGAACTTGTTTTCTTATTCAAAGTGCATTCAATTGTGATTATTCCATTTGGATAACAATATCAGTAAATTTGAATAATCCAAGGTACAACTGGGGTGTATATATTTGTAARTCACATTTCTTTTCATGCAGCTAAGCCTATCCGCCCTGGCCAGCATCCAGCAGCTTCTCCAACTCATCCAAGTGCAATTCGCGGTGGAGGTGCGTTCACTCAAAACAGCCAGCCGGTTGTGCTGCGCGGAGGTGGGCGGCAAGACAAAGTGTAAGTTTGTCTTGCAGCATTCTTTAAAATGTGTGATCCCACTACTTTGTATTAGGTTTATTACAGTTCATTCTGTTGCACAAAGTCACCTGAATAGTCAAATTATCTCTTCTTTTTTACAGAATTTTATAGTCAGTGGAACAGTRTACATGTACATCTGTTAAAGATGCTGCTGCTTTTCTTACAAAACGTGTCAGTTGTAAAATGGGAGTTCTCATGGTGTTCTGCTGGAGTAGAACAAAATGTGGAAACAATCAATTGGAGATAGTTGCCAGTCACAGACAATAGCTACTGTTAGGGAAAGGAGTGGACATTTTAAATTCTTTTGACTTGCTAGTATCTTTTGAAATACGATTTTCTTCAGGAAAACAATCCTGTGTCAGCGATTTGGAATTATTTAACAGAAGAATTCATGTCCTCATCCAGTAAACTTGAAATGTTAGCCTAGCTAAAATACAGTTACAGTATTGAAATTAAATGTATACTTAGTTGAAAATATCTCTAATCTCCAAAGTAATTACACATAATGTGGTATTTGGTATGTTTAAGTTGCCTTATGGTATTACATTTCTTTGTAATTAATATCTGCTTTATAATTGGTCTTTCACTCACCTAATAGTACTCCTTTACTTTATATTCTCTGTTGTCATCTTCACTTTTGAATGTGTCTGTAAATGTCTTCTAGACATTCCCTTAGTTAAGGTTATGTGCATCTTCAGGTTGAAATACATCTAAAATGGGGTGGGGTGCTTGAAACCTGGGTGCTCCTTTTCTGAAGAGCTCCGGAACAGCTTATGTTAATCTTGTTTCTATTTGTTTCTTTTTATTAGCTGACTGACTTTCCAAAGCTTTCTCTCCAATTTAGAGGAAACTGGGCTGTAATACTTGCCAGGGTACCTGGTTCTGTTCCGTAATGTCTCTTAGTAAATAAGAGGTTGAAGTGATGAGTACTTTAACCTTGGATAACATTTACCTTGAATGACCAAGGAGTTGTCACTAGCCAGGAAAAGCAGCAACAGTCATGGGAATTGGAGCTGGGTTTTAAGTGGTTTCTGTCTGTAATGTTTACCCCATTATTGCAGTCAAGATTGCATACCCAGTCAGTTTGTCGTGCTGTAAATTTGTTGGTAGCAGACAGCATTGCTTAAACGCTTTGTGTTGTGTGATTTTTTTATTTTAAAGTGGATGTTTTATTAGCACTTAGATAAGTGGTTTAACAACTGGGCTCTTAAAGGCTATGTAAATAGTGATGTGATCTACTGTAAATGTAAATAACTTTGCTTTTTTGGCTTAACTGTGATTTTTCTCATTTACAGTTGCTGAAAAGTAAATGCAGCCATGAGGAGGATTGGATATTGTGTAGAGGGAGTCATTCCATGACAATAATCTCTCCGTTTGGGGACTGTAGGATTATTTTTTGAAAATTGTATAAATTATACCTGGCCTGTACAGCTCTTCCCCCTTCTACAAATTCTGCTAACTGATTCCCAAAAAAAAACAACTAGAGTGCAATTTTGGCGTCTTGAAAAATGACATGTTACTTAAAGTGTAGCTCTGCTTATTACACAGTTTGTCTTTCATGTCTTAAATTTAGTCTGCACTGTGCCAAGCTGAATGTACGTTGAGAAAATCTTAGTTCAAATTTTCTAGCTTAATTTGTGTACATCTTATTGTCTTAGGGAATGTGCAACAGTGTTTAAGTATACTTTCATTTTTATCACTTCACATAACACTACATGTCCCACTGAATTAGGGCAGCACTCTACATTACAGTTTTCTTTTGGAATGCTACATAAGCATTGGAACCAACTGTGTTTGTACAGTGCAAGAACCGTGAAGTGCTTACGACAGCTGCCACGAGGCACCGCGACCGCCACACCACAGAACTAGAGAGTTCGGTATCAACAAGGCTGTGCAACTGTTATCTCCTCCAGTGCCCGCTGATCGGGTGGGTTAGAATTAAATATTGTACAGGAATAAGAGTAAACCTGAGTTTACAACAAAGACTTTGGCAGTGGATTATTCCATCTGTCTGGTTCCTGATTCTGCACACAGTACAGTCTGGTGGAGTGAAAACATTCTGCTTCATTATGATGAGCCTGTCTGTCCATTTGTCTGTGTCTGTGAGGGTTCACTTCTGCTATTCTGTAATAGTGAAGTGAGCGCAATTTAAAATGTAACTTTATATTCCACTACATACAGTACTGGAATTTTGGGCTAAAATTTTAATTTTCAATTTAAAAAGCCTTTTTCAGCAACAGGCCAATGAATTCAGATACATAAATAAAGGACACAACTTTTTAAAACTGATGTATCCAGAAATGCCAGAGGCATATGTTTAAAATAACAATAAAATAAATAAAAGTGCTACCCTGAATTGTATTTGTAATCCATTTGTAAGTAGGTATATGAAATGTCCAACGTAGTAGTTGTTGAATATTTTTCTTCTCTTTGCAATAAAGTCCTGTAAAGTGGCTAACAAAATGAAACGTGGGGTTTTGGTTTTTTCTGGTTTGTTTTGAGCTCCGGTACTCTCACAGAGCTGAATCCGGGGTTTAAAGTTTTATAGAATAATTTACTTAACTTATTCGTAGGGTTTAGCCACTATAATTTTTAGAACAGCCTTCTGTATAGAATCTAGTTACCAGGTCTTTAAGAAAGAAGGAACTTAGTATTGCTGGAAGAATTTGGTGAGCTTTTCAGGCCTGGTTGATACAACTTTTTGTTCTGGGTTGAATTTTTTGCTGGTTATTGATCAGTTATTGTGGAAACAGTAGAAACTCTGTGGCTGTTCAGACAGCAAATCACTTACAACTTTTATATTTTAAAATAGGCAGAATATTTATATTATGATGGAGTATAGTAAAATTTTAGGCCTTGAACCACTTTTTTCTATATCTACGGTAGTCTGAATTTTTAATAGTTTGATTTTTAAAGGTTGAGTGTATCAGTTGGAAATCCTACTATTTTGGAGTTTTCAGCTTTTAAGACAGTTTTCTTCACTAAGGCCGCCAAACACTCCAAACTTGCAGTTGTTTTAGAGCACAGTTGAAGGCAGCATACTGAGGAAAGAAAAATAAACAGCAAAATATTTTGAGTTAAATTTCTCTTAATGGAAACAGCACTGTCCATTATCTTTCTCAATGTTAACTACAGCTTTTCACGCCTTCATTTGTCAATGTGCAATCATAAAAACAACACAACACACAAATGAAGCAGGATTTTTTTCTCATGCCTGTGAATGGGGGTTTCATTCCTGTAGGTAATTGTCATGGGTTTTGGTGCTGAAAATTGCTGTGTTAAAAAAATTAGGTTAAATAGTAACTAGTGTGTAGCTCAGTGTACATCACCTTTTTATATTTAAACTTTTTTTTATTTTAAACCTTTTATGAAGTTTACCAAGAACTGCCTCTTAAAATGTAAAAAAAGAAAAAAACCACACAACTTTCTTTGCTTTCTGGTTTGGCTGTCATAGGTCAGCCAAACAGGACAATTACTGTATTTTGTAAATTAAAATATTCAGTCTATACAGGGAATGTTCAACACTGCTATTTCAACTTGCAGTCTTTGAATGGTTCTTATTTTTATGTTCCTCTAGATCATATTTTTAAAAGATGGTTTAGGATAGGAACTTGGTGAAATAATATTTATTTCTGGTGAACAACTAAATTATTTACATAACTTAAATGCTGACTCACTACTGTGTGTAACTCTAAATTTGACATGAGGACAAGTCTACCTGTGGAATATGATTTAACTTCAGTACACTTAAGATGCATTAAAACAATTGGTTTGGGGAAGACGCCATATAGTTTTAACTTACTTGCATGCTGTAAATGTATTTGTGTTTAAATAAAGAGGAGAAAAATCTTTGAACTTCTTTGTGCATTTATTCYCTTTATTATCTCTACATGTGTTTTTTTAAATTGTCTCCATATACTGTTTTTCATTTTATAGGCTTCATGACTGGTTTTCTCTTTGTAAATTTTGATCACTTGATGTCTCCAGCTTCTTRTGCCCGTGTTAGTTAATAGAAGTAAGCTGTCCCCCACACAAATACGGATATTTAAGTCTTGATCTTCAGAAGACTTCATGACAGGAAAAAAACTCACAAAAAAACCCCATAACTGATGCTTACTGAAATTGGTTGCAGACATGTATGTCAGAGTAATYCCAGACTGCAGGGGTTTGAAGATATGCACTCTGTAGTTCATAAATGTGCCAATAGCCAGGGCATCTCTTAGTTGTGTATAGTTTGGTTTGTGTTTTGTTGTTTTGTTTTTAAGAGCAACTTCCACCCTATCCATGTTGGATACAATAAGTGGTGCACTTGAGAGAATTCTCCCATGGCATGGCACAGACATTCTTTCTGTGAGAGTTCCTCTTTTAATCCAAGCAGCTATTTTGTTTCCAGAGCACTGATCTCTGCCTTAGTATTTACCTGCTTTTCAAAAAAAGACCTGAAAAACGCCAAACGCCTCACCAATAAACCCAACCATCCTGTCTGTAAGGTGTGTCTATGTGTTACTTCCTAGCTGTGGTGGGTAGTTAGATATGTAAGATCATTGCTGCATCCTGTTCATCGGAGTCTGGGGTTCTTTAATGGTTGCATTCTAGAGTAAGCTGAAGTCAAGTTAAAGGCAGCTATACGTTTTTCTTTCCAGGAGCAGAAAGAAATTTAAGAACTAGAGGAGATTGCTGTAATTCAGGCCTGCTCACAGTCGAGGAAGCAGAGATGCGCTTATATTTCCCACTTGTCCTTTAAAATTGAGCTTTGAAATAAAACTGTAGAATCTGATCAAGGGTTTGAGTACATGATGCATTTGATTTGGTTCCTGGGCGACTTAAAGTCCATTTTTAAAGACTTTCTAATGTGACAGTGCATTGATCTGTTTTGGGATGCACAAAGGGTGTGACAGAGGTGCCAGATCTATGGGCTGCCCAGAAAGATCTTCTCTAGCTGTGTTGGGTTGTGCTTGGGGCTTTCCTGATTGTGGAGTCAGTTGTCTGTATGGGAATGCTCCAAGTTCTCCTTTATCCACGTGCTTGGACAGTTCTTTTCAGAATCARTGTAAACTTTTCTTGGTTCTGGTGGGAAAGGAAGTGCCATGAGTTACCGCTTGCTTTGTGAACCTCTTTTTTCAAATTTGGTGTCTGCTGATTTGATATGACCCCACGGTCTTGTTGACACACATTAACCAATTTCCAGTATTTCTGTGCCATCTAGACTTTTGTAGACCTCTTTTTCTTTCCAGGGACTCATTTTCCTTTTCCAGTAATCTGTAGTAGTTGATTCTACTTTTTCTGAGTGCTATGGAAGTGGTGTTTCTTATGGAGCAGTGTAGTTATGCAAGGCTGCAATCAACTTCTAGATAATTTTCACAGAAAAAAGATTTAGCTAAATGTATAGAGCTTTGATATATAAATATATTTTATTATGTAATATATATAATATGTTATATAATATATTATTACTATAAATATTAAATATATATAAAAAGCCTAAAGGAGGTCATGATTTAAGTCTGCCAGTACAGTTATGTAAAAGCAAAGATCTCGGGAGGAAGAAATTGCATCTGCAAAACTGTTCAGCAGTGAACTGATTTATATTATGAAATATTTCCCAGTGTATCCTGTTATCAGAAGATGGCTCAGTCACAGTACTCCCTTTTGGCTAGATCTGTGTGTCTGCTAGGGGATGATCAACTCAGACCTCTTTAATTGCAGGCAACCACTAAGGGATACTCATAAAGGAAAGTACACCTTTCACTCTGAAGTTTCTTACGAGCAAATGGTATGGTCCAAAATCACTTCTGAAAGTGAGCAAAAAATATTCTTGCGTCTCTGACAGGGAAAAGCTGTGGTTACCCGCACTGTCAAACTGATAAGGAATTCATTGGCTGTCCTAGGTGGCTTCCCCCTTGAATGCACCAAGCAGTTGTAACACCCGTTTAGGAAGTGTCAAACTGAATCACTGTATTTAACATGTGCTATGTGCAAAACTGCCACTTAAGTACGTATTAAGTACGTAACATAACCTCGCTAAATGACACAGAAGACACCTCTGGAAGATGATTACTGAAAACTGATGGGTGCGTCAGAATTTTTGCCTTGGGAGTTTTGAGCTGATGAGTCTTCCTGAACTCCCTACAGGGCTGTTCATCGTTTTATCTTTAACCAGCCCTTGCTGGGGGGGGGAACGCAGGGAGAGCAACTTGAGCCGCTGACTCCTTTGCGTGTTTGACTGTGAAAGCTGAAGGTGCGGAGGGTACCAGTCAGGCAGCTGCGCTGGCCGGTGTAACGGGCAGAGCAAGAGTTACACGAAGAAGGAGAATACAATACAAAAGAAAAGAGCCTATTTAGCCTATTTGCATTTGAAAAGGAAAGTAAGAGGCTAATGATTATAAAGGGAAAGCTGGGGGTTTGCATAGCATGGCGTGGCAAACCTGCACCCTGGGATGACTTGTAGGAGCGCCTTGCAGCATTCCCGGTTGTGCCCTGCACAGTGTGAACACACCGGTGTTGTGGAACGGAGCTAAATCCATCTGTCTCCACCTACAGTGCCGAGGGAAGTGTTGATATGTAACTGCAGCAAATATGGGAGCGCAGCATAACCCACATTCTCCGCGTTCCTGAATCCACAAAACTGGGCGTGGAAGTGACTCGGAAGTGCCCTCGGGTGTGTGTTAAAGAGAATTATTTCCACAGCTCCTGTTGTGAGCAACAAATGCCTAGGAACCTCTGTCCTGTAAGTCAACTAAATTGTCTCCTGCAGTTGGAGACAAATACGCTTCACTGCTGATAACACCGTATTGAAGATACCTGTGAAGCCACTTGCCGTTTCAGTGGATTCTTGATTTGGCTCTTGTCAGGAGCAGCATTAAAAAGTAAGGGTAGAGTAGCTCAGCAAAGTGTAAATATCGGCGTTATCCTGTCTGCTTATCACCTTCATCAGCAGGTCCAGTTCCGATTAGCCGGGGGAGTGTTGTGCCGCCAGGACAGATGTTTTAAGTGATCATTCAGCATCCTATAGACTAAGTGCGTATTTGCAGGGTATTTTGTGATGATTTTCCCTGAGAGGGTGTAAATGATTCTTTAAACACTTTTACTGCAGGAAATACCCTTCAGCGGAAACCATGACGGAACCTAGTGTGCTGGCCAGGAAAGCCCGTTTCAGCCACAGCTCACTGCGGGGCCTGTCTGTGCCTGCAGCAGCCTGGGGACTGTGGCGTCCAGGGCCTGGTTTGCAGTGGGGGCGGCAGCAGGGTGACCCTCCTTCCTGCTGCTGCTGAGGGAGGCTCCTTTAGGAGAGAGTATCCTCTCTCACTATCTCTGTGAGTTGTCTTGCAGAGGCAGCGCATCTCCTGCTGCTCACACGTGGTCAGTGTGCTCAGGGCTACACAACAGGAGCCACACAACAGGAGCTGAGCCACAGGTCCTCGAGAAGAAGGAATACAGGCCAGGCTGTGGTGGAGTAATAAAGGTTTCGAGTTTGGTGTGTGACACTTTCTAGGTCTGAGGTTCAGCTCCACCTCAGCCCAAATGCCGAGTTCCTCCTCTGCCAGGGCTGAGGTCACCCTCGCCGCCCAGCAAAGGACGGTTTTGTGGATGAGCCCACAAGGTGGTGATGAAGCGTGAGCCACGCTTGTCATCTCACTGCTCAGGGCAGTGCAACCAGAATTGTTCACCTGGGCCTGAAGTTCCAGCGGTGCTGATCTAGAGAGGGACAGGCAGCACTAACCGGGCCCATGCGGGAATCCACTCGAGACCTCACGGTCATGGGAGAGCGCGGGAGAGATGGGGCCTCGTGTGCTGGGAACCGCCGTGACAGTGATCCAGGGATCCCTCCTCCCCTGGCTTGGGCCTCTGCTCGGCCTTTGGTCCGGAATCCCGGGATGTCGGCCGTGCCCTGGGTCCGCGCCGGACGTGGCCCCGGCGCGGTGCCCGTTCGGCGCCAGGGGGCGCGCGGGGCTCCCGTGGGCTCCCCGGGATCGCGTTCTGTTCCCGGCGCTCGGCACCGCCACGGGCGCTGGGATCGGCCGCGCTCACCGCCCGGGGCTGCGGGCGCCGCTGCCCACCCGCCTGTGCTGCTGGGTCCCCCTGCCCCGCCCAGGGCCGCGGCCGGGCTCCTTCCCACTGAGCTGCACGGGACTGAATCCTGGCCTCAAAACACTGGGAAAACCAGCACATTATGTTTCTGAATAAATAGCAGAATGTAGTCCTAGGCGTTTTCCGCTCTTTATTTAAACCACATTTTTTTACAGGAAGACACTTGGAGATGTCACAAAATTTGGTTTCTTTATTTGAACTGCAAAATTAATGATATGAATTAATGGCAGAAACTCAGACCTGTGCAGTGGGTGAATCATTATCAATTCCACTCACACTTGAAACTTGAGACATTTTTGTATTTTTCTCTCATTTCCAGCTGACTTGTCTCCATTGATCCACAGACACTTGAGCAGCACGAGAGAGGTGGGAAGAGTCATGCCTGATGAGAAATGGATTTCTTCCCCCCACGCTCATTACCGTGGAGGACTGTCAGTTTCCCTTGGCAGCCTGTACAACGGGCTTGCTCTCTAATAAATGCAGATAGCATTAAATTAACGTTTCATTCCCACGGTGACAAACAGTGGCATCCAGCACAGGATAATTCAATGGCAATATGGCAGCAGCCAAGTACCTCACCTGTTATGGGCTAATCAGAGATGCAGTGTTCGAGTTGGACTCAACACATCCACAGTGAGTTTATTAACCTTTATTAGCTAGTGGAAATGAGCTGGGACCTGGGAAATGAAAGAATATCAATTAAAAAAAAAAAGAGTACAAATGAATCAAAATAAGTATAAAATCATGAGATAAAATCATGAGTCAGATTTAAAACAAATTTTCCTCCTACTCTTCACCCAGCTCTAACTGGAACCTGTGCAGGAGCTGTCAGGGGAGTAGAAGTGTATCCACAACTGACTGCAGGAGTGTAAGCACATGTGGAGATGAAGAAAAGGATCCTTGGTTCATATGCTTGGCTGAGAAAGCTGGTAGAAATCAGGCTGCCAGCCTGGGAAACGGTGGAGTTTGGCTTTGTCATGTTCTTGGCCAGAGTTTGGAAACCTAGGACAAAGCAAGGTTGTGAAGAAGAAGACCCAGAGGTGTTGCACGAAGGAGCTCCAGCAGGGAAGAGCAGACACCCACTGCAGGGAGACTCCAAGGGCCGGTGAAGGGTGAGCAGAGCCCCTCAGCACCCTGCCTGCTGCTGGGAAGGGAGCTCCTGGCCCTCAGGCAAAACCCGGCCCTGAGGCTCCTCTCTCTGCTTGTCCTCTGCTGCCTTTGTTCCTTCCTGCTGATGCATGGCCCAACAGTGAATGCATCTTTCTTTTGGAGTTACAATGCATATGGGAAGACACTCCAGAGGGAAGTAGATACTGAGCTTTTTGAGAAAACTTGCAAAGAAGAAGAGATTTTGCAAGGACAGGAAATTCAGCCTTCACTTTTACAACGTGCCCCGAGGTTTTGTTCTGCACATCAGCAGTTCTGCAGGAGGGAAAGCACCAGTGGCAGCCTCAGAAAACACAGGGTTCCCCTTTCGCTTGTGCTCAGCTTTCTGGGCTGTGTGTTTCTGAAAGGCTGTTTTGGTGCATGTGTTCTCAATGCTTCAGTTAATGCTTGGGATAAAATCTTATGGGTTCTAGTTGCTTTTTACTTTTTATCAGATTAGTTATTTGAAACCAACTCATTCGTGTCCCCTAGAATTCGTCTGAAGATTCTCATCGCACTTGGTTTTTTATTAATGAAAGCTCTTGGAGACACATCTGGCGTATTTTATTGATCATAATCTCATGGCTTGAAGCTCATCTTGGTAGCTATAGCAACAGAATTTTTTTTTTTGAAACGTCAACATAGCTCCACAAAAAGTGGAGTAAGGGGGAGCAGATAATTTAAATTACTAGACAGCTAATAACTCGTTCTTCTGTAACCAATTCTGAGATTTCTAATTTGATACAGTAAATAATGGAGAGGAACAAAATCGTTTGACAACTACGTCTTCTGTGGAAGCTTGTGAAAGCAGAATAACATGGATGCACGTGGTGTCTCAAGAGTCTTTTTGTGCTGCTTGTCGATTGCTCACATCCTCCACTGGGTTGCAGGGATCACGGGCAGGCGGAGGGAACAGACCCTGGAGGAGCACCATGGAGCAAGCATTTGCAGCCCTGCCTCTGCCACCCAGTCAGGCAGGGGTCCCAAACACTGCCCATGGCAGCAGGGCTCACTCCTGCTCTCGGGGGCAAGAGGCCCTGCCAAAATGTGCATAAGGGTTAAGATGAAAAGATACAGACTGAAATTATAACTTTCTGTAAGTCATAGTGCCTGGTTGCTCTGATGCCTAAAGACCCCTGTGAGGTTGGCACCACCGCGTTGTTCTTATCAGAGGTTTTCTCAGATGTGTCTGCTCAGGCACAAGTGGGACCTACAGGTAACCTGGCCTGTATTGCGAGATGGCTCTTCCCTCTGCTTCCAGCTCTGAGAGCATTCCTAGCAGTGTTTCTTCATCCTGCCTTACAGCAGCATCCTGCTAGCACTTGAAAATGGTGATGCTGGGACAGCCAAATAAAGCAGTGGGTGGATGCTGTTGCCTCCCTTGCTTTCCCTTAGGGCCTCCCAGCAAGGCAAGTGGAGAACCACCCTCAGCCTCCAGCCAGAGCAGAAAGTCAGATCCAGCTCTGGCTGCCTGACTTTTTCAAGTCTGCAAGAAGTGGGTATACATATGTGTATAAACAGTATTTCTAAACAATCTCTAGACATTCAAATCTTGACATATTCTTTTCAGCAATCGAAAAAAATAGCCCTTTGGAAGTGCTGGAGAGCACAGCCCTGAAAAAATTGCAAAGGGTGAAGGGCAGATTCCTTCCCTAGGTGCCCCAACTGCTGTCTGAGTAGGGGCCGGAAACTGTTCCAACCAGCTCCGTGGCTGGTGAGCAGGGCAACACACTTTGGTGTCCTTAACCTGTTCCCCCGATTGGTGATTGCATCTCCCGAGTCCCACTCCCGGTGTGGGAAATGTCCCTGGGCCACACAGCCTCAGGCAGGGCTGAGGTTCTTGGCAGCACCCTACAAAGGGCCTATATGTATATATTGTTGTTATTATTATTATTGCTATTGTTACTGAAATTAAGCTCACAGCTGGCAGGGAAGTCATCCAGTGGCTCTGCTGCTCTAAATATCACCTATTTGACCCCCACTGCTGTGCAGTCCTTTTCCCTTCAGCCCCACCAGCAACGCAGAGTGAGGCTGTCCCTGCAGATGCCCTTTCACCAGGAAACTGCACAAATCACCCGCTCAAAACCCGGGGTGGCTTGGATTTGGAGGTCTTTTTGCATGGTCTGTTCTGGGTTCTGCTAACCCCCCACGCAGCCCAGCAGCTGCGGGCGGGCGTAGGTGGCTGGGCAAAGGCGGCTGCCACTGACGCCCCGACGCAGCCCCGGCATTTCCCGGTGCAGATGATGCAGCCGCTCATGCGTGTTAATCCCAGCGCCAGGTCACTGAGCGGGAACAAGGCGAGGATTGTTCCTGCGGAGCGGGGGAAAAGCAGGAACGCAAGGCACGGGGAGGGGACAGAAAAGACGCGCCAGCACATCGCGGACACGGCCGAGGGGGATCTGTGTTTCCGTTTTGCCGTGGGTGATGCCAGGGGCTGGTTGCCGGAAGGGATGCTGGAACTGATGCTGAGACCTCGCTTCTGCGGAATAAAAGAGCGAGTTGGCGCGGGTTGGCGCTGACTTGGTGAAACACGTCTCCCCTGGGCTGCACCCGCCCAGGAGCAGCCTGGGAGAGGAGATAACCATCGGGAAAATATGCAGCTACGGTGCTGCCAGGGGTTTGACACAGCAAAATACCTGTGCTGTTGTGGGTTTCTGCCGGTTGAAGTGCACCTCCCTGCCGGGGCAGGTCTCTCACTGCTTGAACACTTAGAAATTGGGGGAGGTGAGGCCAGAGGGAAGCACCAATCTGCCACAGGGTTAAGGGTGGGCTCCGTGAGGCTTTGCTTCCAGTTCAGTCAGTCAAGCACATCAGTGTGAATAGCAATTTTATATGGTGAGAGCCAACATGGAAGAATAAGGTATGTCCATAAGAGCAGACAAAACCAATGTGGCTGGAGAGAATTTAAATGACWAAATGGTTCATATGGTTGGGGAAAGTCGAGGGGACTTCTTCAGAAAATGACTGTTGTGTTGTACTTGAAAGGAATAAAGGCCTGTAGAGTGTTTCTTTCCTCAACTTGATTTCTTCCCCTGCCTTTACATTTCCTGCGTGTTATCCCAGGAAAAGTCTTTCACCTTAAGCAAATGTTTTGTTGTATTGGCATAGCTGAGGGCCTCTAACAGAGCAGAGCTGGAAGAGTTTGCCTGGTGCTGCTACTAGCAGCGGGCAGCATCACTGACAGGATCATCAACAGAAAATTGAGCATCCACTAGGAAGTTTTGAACTCAAATAGACCTCAGATATTTTAGAAAATATTAATTARGCCACTTTTTATTTTAATTCCTGTTGTGTCTTTATAGCTGTGCAGATTACACACCACCCACTCATGTGTAAGAGGAGCCTCAGACAACATCATAACCCAAAGTTTAGGAGTATCACAGCAACCTGCCCTGACCCTGCAAGGATCTACTTCTGTTATCTCCTGCTTTTCCGCACTTGCAGACATCAAAGTCCTTACATGTCTGTCACCTCCCAGGACACCACAGCCAGGGAGAGGGGAGGTGCTGACCACTCACGAACCCAGATCAGGGCCTGGTGGCTGGGAATGTGCTGCAGGCAATGTTACAATATTTGGTATTCAGTACTTACACGAGTGAGGATGGGAAAGGACTTTTCAACCTCTGCTGATAAGTGGTGACCTCTAGGCCAGAGGCTCATGCTGACTTGACCCAAGAAATATTAATGGATTCCATGCAAAAAGGGGGAACTTCCACCAGTGGAGCTGAGGGCAACAAGGGCTTGCAACTGCCCTTGGGTGGAGGAAAGGGCTGGACCAGGGTTTCCCACATCTTGGCTATTTTAACCACAAAAAGCTACTAAACCCGTGTGTGAAACTAGCAACAATGAAAACCAAACCCTGAAGCTAAAGGAACCAAAACAGAAAGTCATGACTCATGTATGGTGTATGGGTCTACAGAGAGAATTTTCCACTCCCACTTCCCATATACCTTCAAAGTGCTGAAAAACCTCCTCCTTTTACTTTTTTTTTTAAAGTTGAGTTTAAAAAGAATATTTGCAAAGAAGTGTTTAAACTCTCATGAGGAGGAGGATTGGGTTCTACCCTCCTCAGCAGCTATTCCAGCGTCTGCCTGGGGCACACTGCACTCCCTGCCCTGGGTTTTCACCTTGAGGGTACGTACCTACCTCTTCTGCATCCCCTGTGTACTTGGGATATTATGAATGCCAGCCAAAATTTAAGTATCACAGGGTGCTATTGCAGCCTAAATCATCCCTGTGACTCTAGTCTATGCTTGTAGCTAGTAGTGTGTGATGATTGGAGCAGGATTGCTTTCTGGGCTTGAAGCCTGTAGATGCCAGCTAGAGAAGGAGAACAGGGAARTGCATTTAGCTGAGGAGTGAGGTTTATCTTCTCTATATGTTACTGATATGATCATTTGTTTTTGACTCAGTCAGCATTCATTTAGTACACAGGCATTAACAAACACTCATTAAAGTCAGGTAGAAGCTGAGTGCTGTCAAATACACCAAATACCTCAGACTACTTGTAGCATTACAAAATGATTGCGGTATTTATTCAGGTGTATATATATATATGTATACACACATATGTGTGTACACAAAGATGTGTGTAAATGCATTCATGTATATGTATGTTTGGATTTCTTATTCCTCGAGACTGTTACGTTCTGCTGATCCTTCAATGCAGAGACATCCTTGTGGATGCTTTCCAGYTGAAATGACCTCACTCAGTTTACACCACAAGTGTGGGGTGAGGCAGGGCTCTTCTCACTGTCAATGCAGCCCCAGCCCACGCAGCCTGAAGTCATCAGCAGCCCCACCAGTGCCCAGGGAGATCGTGGCTGCAGTTCCTCCTGCTCCAGGGAGCAGAGCAGCTGTGGATGAGCATCCCTCTGGATTGTGGGAAGGGAGCAGCTACTCTGTCTTAGCAGGGCATTAGCTACACAGACCACCTTGGTGCAGCTTGGGCCTGGTACCAATTGTCAGAAGAGCTCACWTTTTATGTGGCTGTTTCCAAGGCAGAGCCTGAGCTGGCTGCAGTCCTGCATTGTGAGCTCTTTGCTGCCCACTCCATGGGGCTCAGTGAGTGTTCACAAAGGAGCAAAACCACCCTGAAAATGCAGTGTGTCCCCTRACTGTGGGCACACCACCAGTGCTGGCAGCAGCGACTCAGCACCTGCTGGTGCCAGGGCAGACCGAGGGGGCACCTCACTGTCAGGGACCAGCAGTGGCTCTGCACCTCTGCACCAGGGCACAGGGGTAGGGAGCTGCTTTGTGCCACCTCTCTTTCTCTTCAAGCACCCCCAGAGCATCAGTAAAGTGGAAGATCTTGTCCTGTACTCTGATTTACTTGGAAAAAGATATGTCACTAAATATTGACTCATTCTGCAATGGGACTAATACTTTCCAAACAGCTGCAGGTCTCTCCTACCCTCTGTAATATTCTTGTGGGGGAGTGACGTGGAATATGTTCCCCTCTAAAATGTTGTTTTCATTTGATGTGTGTTCTAATGTGTGTGCAATAGTGTCAGTGAGATTACCCCAGACTGTCACGTGTTAGAGAGACTCTGCACAGTTTGTTTCTATAATGGCACTKCTTACTGCTAAACATTTTAAACTACAGACAAGTAAGTATTGGGAAAGTCTTTCCTGAAATAGGGAAAACAGCTCCCGGGGGAAAACCATTTTTATTGCTCTTAGTTTATGAAACACTTCACAGAGGTCAGACTTCTTTTCTGTGTAAAGATTGCACATGGGAGTATAGAATGATTTTTTGAGTGTCACAGTATGTTAGTAGCAGAGGTAGAATATATGTTATTAATTAAGCATGAAATAATTAATGTTAATAACTAAGATGCCGATGGAAAGGATGGGATGGTAGGGATGTGTTCAGACTAAAGCTCCTTGCTCCTAGTCTGCCTCTCAAACAGCTCCAAAGCAGGTGCACACAACATCAGCTGCCCTGACTGAGCTCTGTCCCCGCCCTCCCTTGCCAAGAAGGGCAGGCTTTTGCCCACAGGAAAAGAAATATTAAATGAAAACAAAACAAAACAAAAACACAAACAAAACCAACCCCCAAACCCGAGGACGGGGCATTGTGCTTTGAAGGGAACCAGCCTGCTCGCCCGCTCCCCGGTGACTCACATCCTCGGTGGCTGTGAGCAGCAGCCTCCAGCCTCGCACGGACCGGATTCAGGATGTTGATGGATGCCACGGGCATGTTTGAACCGCATGGGAAGTTCGGGCAGCAAGGCTGAGGCACACATGGCTGCTCCTGTCACAAACAGGCACACACCAGGCTCGGCACAGGCAGGAGCACTGCCTTTGCTTTGCAGGTGCTTTTTGAGCGCCTCTGGCTGTTCGGGAGAGTGTCCGGAGTGCCACCTGTGCTGGAGCCGGGACCTCAGCGGCTGGATGGCTCAGTAAGTCCCGAGGTGCGGGACGGGTGAGCAGAGGTGTTCAGCAGGCAGGAGCCGGGGTGTCCCAAGGAGCAGTGACTCAGTGGAGGGTCCTGCTGGCCCCGGGTCCCGGCTGCCATGGAGCTGCCCCACGGAAGGCGTGGGTGTGCCAGCTGCCACAGTCCTTCCTGGAAGGAGCCTCTGCTGCTGCTCCTCCTTAAAAATTATGAAATTAGCTTGTGTGGAGAAGTATTATTTATAGCTGTATTTCACTAGATAAACCTCCAAGTCGGGTGTGATGCCAGGAAAGGCACTGGGTAAATGAGTCGGGGAGTCAAAATCCGCTCTTCCTATTTGCCAGAAGAGTGTATGAATTTCACCCTCAGACTGTGGCTTGGGGATGTACCTCCAGCTGGCCCTCAACCTTTTGCTGGCACTACTTGCCTAAGATTCATTGCAATTTTATACTTCTTTAATGACTTTCTTGGGTAGAGCAAATCTCTGATGTATTCCTACCAACTCTGTGTGTGTGAACAGGATAAAATATAGAAGCACTTGTCAGGACAACAGTAATTAGATGCAACTTCTGAATCAAAATGCATAATTAATGCTGTGTCACATACTAAGGACCAGTCATGCAATGAGAGGGTTGTGATGGGAATTAGAAATTCCTGAGTTTTAAGGGCACTGCTGTGTCAAAAATCCTGCTCAACTTGTACAAATTGTCTGGGCAGTATCAARCCTTTATGCAGCATCAGGCTGAGAGACTGCTTGCACCTCACAGTTATCCTGTTGTGACCCCATCCCSAAAGAAAAGGCAGTTCCTCTGTCCTGGAGCACGTCTCTGAGTGATAGAGTAACCCTGAGCCCAGGTTAGAGACAGCTCTCTCCCTGCAGAAGGGGAATATTGAAGGTCCTCCTGCTCAGTTTCTTTGCTTGAGGTCTCCTCCAACACAAAACTCCAAGAGTTCCCTCCCTCTCTCACAAGCTTCTCCCCTCCCACAGAGAGTGGGAAATGATCGTGCCACAGGCCCAGGGCTTCAACACACAGACACACAAAAGAGCAGGGGCACGGTGATGGCAGCACTTCCCTCCCCCACAGTCACSACCACTGAATTGCACACACCAGACTGATGGTGAGTGTCTCTCCCTGAGAGTACCTGAGAAGAGACCTTCTCACCTGCCCTATAAACATGGAGCATGCAGAACCCTGCAGGTTCTGTGCTCTGCTGTGCCAGAGGAACTCAAAGACTGAGGGCTTCGCAAAACCATGTTTTCTTGCTCTCAGAGGTCAAGATGCCAGTTCTACAAATGCCAGCARCCTTTAGCTGCCACCTACCAGTTTGGGGAACAGGTCTCAGATTTGCCCGTGCCATCAGAGATGTGTGAACAAAATGGATCTGTGCCTGCCTCAGTGACCATGGCACAGCAGTGCTGGGCACTGAAACTACTGGCTCATGCAGCTTGTCCATGGGTATCCCACCTCCAGTGTTACACATCCAAAATACCTGTCCAAGATCTGAGTCACCTTTGCAATGACTAGGCTCACGAGTTGCCTACCAATAGCATTTGCTATTACAAAAGACATCCTGGGCTGACGCCACTGTGTTTGTCCTCTGGTCTTGTCGAAGGCTTCCAGCATCACAGAGGTGCCATCAGACATGATTGGTTTGGCGACCCAAACTAGTATTTCCCAGTATTTGGGTTTTCTCAGTTCTGGTGAATGTCAGGGCATTTTCACAGTCATGTCTGAACACAGGGAGAGGACAGACTAGCTGCCTACTGAACAATGTGGGGGGGGGGACAAAGAAGTGGTGTCCCCACTGAGGCTGAAATTTAAAATCACGTTGCTTGTAACATGCTAAGGCACTTAATAGAAGAGGGAGCTCAGTGCTGGTGCAGACAGCACAGTGTCCCGTGCCTGTCAGAGGGAGGAGAGGGAAGGTGATCCCCCAGTTTGCCCGTCAGCACCCCTCCCACTCCTTCTTACTGATTTTTAGAAAGCAAACTTGGTTTTGCATCAAATTCCTCCTGCCTCTATACCCCACGCTCTTCATGGCCTGTTACTGTTTTTCCTAAAGCATTTTGAACTAAATGCTGCTTTCAAAAGTGTCTCCAAGCCCTTCTTGTACTGCTGCATCATCTTTTTCAGCCTTCCACCCCTTAATGGTCCTCTTACAATATTTATGGTTCACACTTTTAATAACATGAGATTAATTTAACTCTGCATCTTTTTTATACAGTAATTGTTATTAAATCTCTGAATGCCAAAGAAATATTATCAAGTGGCTTCTACCAGCTGCTACAGTAGTAGGGCTCAACCCATAGWCCTCTGATTTCTTTAATTTTGTGAAAGCTGTACAGGACTGAAGAAGAGCCAAATATTATTTTCACTGCAGACTTTCCATAGGTCACTAAACCGACGCCTACACTAAGCAGACCACCATTATTATTCTGAACAGGGAGGCAGGCCCATCCCAGAATCATGAACTGGTTTGAGAAAATTACTGATTTTTTCCAGTTCAGCAGCTGAACCAAAATGTTATTAAAAGAAACAAAGAAGCAATTACCTGGGAGAGCAGCATGTAAAATTTGCAGGTGTTTCTTTTAGCTAAAAAAGCCTTGTCCCCAAAAACCATTCCATCTGACCCAAAGTAAAAGATTTTATTTCCTTGCATTTGTTAAAAAAAAAAAAAAAGAAAAAAAGGAGAGGCTCCATGCACAGATCTGTTCCTACACATTCAAGATGCCAGCCAGCACCACGCTGATAAMTCCTCCCTCGGAAAGCAGCTGTGCCCCCACTGCAGCGGCTGAATGACAAGGATCTCACACAGACCCAAACTGCTGCTGCTGTGTCCAATTGACCAATAAATTATGTCTTATTCAGGGACGATCTCCTGAATAGCYGGGCAATCGCTGTTCCTTGGCTAAATGCTCCCTAATGGGTGGGGATTCACTTGGAGCGGATGTGAGTCTCCGATGCTTATGGGTGAGGGTTTTTCAGTGGTGCAAACTGAAAGAGCCTCCAAGGGAGCAGGGCCAAGAGCATCCTGCAGTGTTCTCTGTAGTGGGGAGAATCATCACCAACAATTAATCACGTTTTTGTTTGCTTGTTTGTTATTTTCCCCCACAAATAACTATGTGGGTCAAATTTATGAACAGTTTTGGGATAATTGAATTACTTTTTAGGGAGAATTTGTAATTTCCTTTAAAGTAATTGCAGAGATCTACCTCAGCAGATTATTACTAATAGCAGCTTTGAGGATCCTTTGGGCAGCTGGAGACCATGCAGAAGAGACAGAAGTGAGACAAAACATTTTCAAAGCAAAGATATAATTAGGAATTAGAGAGACTGATCCTACTGCATACTGTAATTAGGAGATTATGACATGGCATTGGCTGGGATTAGACTTGACAGAAAAAAAATCTGTGCCCTGCTATACAAAACCTCCCAGGTTTTGAAATGGAAACCTGTTAGCAAAAAATCTTCACTGTCTTAAACCCCTGTTCTGCAGCAGCCTGGCTGCATGTTGAGGAGTGAAGGGAAACTGGGCAGAAGTAGAGAAACACCTGATGGGAGGTGACCACAGCTCTGCCTGCTGCTTCCCCTTCCCTGCATGGAAATGGATCCCAKCTGAGCCTCCTCTGGTGTCCCCAGCACCCCCTCAGCCGACTCTTTCTTGGAGCACCTCCTGGGTGTTGGCACCATGGGGCGGTGGCTTGAGGACCCCCTGCTTCTGCTCTGGCTTCTGGGCAGGTTCCTGCTGGGGTCTCCCAGGGGGTTTGGGAAGAGGCTTAAAGTGCACCTGCCACCTCCCCAGCCGTTGGCATTGCATAGGAGGACAGAACCACTCTTTAACTCAGTAAGTGGGGCCAGAGAAGGCACCCTGTGGGCTGGTGGGCAGGGAGAGAAAGAGAAACCCCGTGTTGCAGTGCTCTGCATCAGCCAAGCCAGCCCCTAAATCAAATGAGCACAAGTAAAATTGTGAGAAGCAGCTATATGGATCACATTCCCTTATCTTCTACCTTAAAGCACTTCTAAAATCAATAGCTCAAAAAAAATTTAAATTATACCTCTAAATGAACCACCAGCAGGACAGGCTTGGTGTGCTCTTGGTAAATTAATCCTTGCTAAAAGTCAGTAAAACACTCCAGTGAAGCATCCTCCAAAACAAGCAGTAAGACCAATTCTGCCATTCAACTCTGGTACCTTTTGTGGTGCCCAGAGATGCAGATTCCCTGAGGAGAAGAGGGAAGTGGGGAACCACAGCGTCCCTCTACAACTCCGAACACTTTGCCATGGSTTTCTCTGTCACACACTATGGTGGCAGCATCAAGGCTGTCCAGTTCCCACGACATCTTCTCTCTACCACCTTTTTTTCTTTTGTATAGTATTGATTCCTCAGCACAGGAAMCACCTTGTTACTGTGTTACATCTATTACTAGCTATTCACGGCAGTGTAGATTGTAAATGTGAACAACTCTGAATACTCCACCTCCCTCATTATATTCTCCAGCACAGGGGTTGGATAATAAAATTATAGCTTCATCCTATTGTCAATTACTAAGAATAAATCTGGGGATGAAATACATCTGACAAAAGCCCAGTGTGAGAAGGCTCTGCAGCCTCTGTAGATCCATTTTTTGGTTTATCAAAAATCAATGTATTAKAAAGTCTCAACAGCCTTCACAAGATCTTGACCAAATCAAAGGCTTCTTTTACTTTGGGGAGCATTGATTTCRGCAAGGTCAGTTGTATTTCTCYTGCTGTGCAAYCACAGAATGAAAAATTGCAGAATTTACAGAAAACAGGGAGTCATCGGCACATCATCTTGTCAGACTATGATTTGTCTGGAGACAAATGACTGTCAGATTTCCCCAGCCTAGGAAGTTAATCTGAGCACTATCTTTCACCTGGTAATTGTGCTAAACTKCCCAGCACTCACATCAAGCCAAATATTCAGGATACTAAGGTGAAAATTGAACATGTGATTTTAATTAAAAATTATTCCAGAGCAAGTGCTTGGATTCTCAAATATTTAAAATTACTATTTTGAACTGTTTTGCAATTWTATCTATCATATGAACTAAATTTTTTGATACAACATAGGCTTGTCTAGTAAATATAGTCGTCTCTCCTCTACGTTGTGGTTTCCTTGGTCAGAATTATTACCCACTGGTGAACTTTATTTAGCCTTTTTGCTATCTGACAAGCTAATTAAGAAGTTACTTGAATTTGCAAATAAAGAAGTAAAAGCAGATTTAAAACTATAAAAAAGTAATCTGTATACTTCTAAAAAAGCCTCTCCCTGGGGTATATAAATTGACTGCAATGTACAGTCAGGAATAAAAGGTGGCACAGCAAATCAGAGCTGCATTTTCAGCTTCCATTAATTCTCCTTTGACAGTGATAGCAGTTGAGCTTCAACACAGTTGAAGTTAAGCTTCACATCTGAAGGACGGGATGTCATCCAGAGGGGCCTGGACAGGCTCAGGAAGTGGGGCCATGGGAACCTCATGAGGCTTGGTAAGACCAAGTGCAAGGTGCCCACCTGGGCTGGAGCAACCCCRAGCACCAACAGGGGCTGGGGATGAACAGATTAAAAGCAGCCCTGCTAAGAACGACTTGGGGTGAATGAGGGGCTGGACATGAGCTGGCTATGTGTTCTTGCAGCCCAGAGACCACCCTGCCGTGGGCTGCATCCAAAGCACCGTGGGCAGCAGGGGAGGGAGGGGATTCTGCCCCTCTGCTCTGCTCTGGTGAGACCCCACCTGCAGTGCTGCATCCAGCTCTGGGGTCCCAGCACAGGAAGGACRTTCACCTCTTGGAGCAAGTCCGGAGGAGGCTACCAAGATGATTACAGGGATGGAGCACCTCTCCTATGAGGAAAGGCTGGGAGAATTTGTTTTGTTCAGTCTGGAAAAGAGAAGGCCTCGAGGTGAGGCCTTCCASTACCTGAAGGGAGCCTACAAGAAAGATGGAGAGGGACTTTTTACAAGAACATGTAGTGACAGAACAAGAGGGAATGGCTTCAAACTGAGAGTAGGTTTAGATTAGATATTAGGAAAAAATACTTTACTGTGAGGATGGTGAGGCACTGGAGCAGATTGTCCAGAGAAGTTGTAGGTGCCCCATCCTTGGAAGTCTTCCAGGCCAGGCTGGATGGAGCTCTGAGCAACCTGGTCTAGTGGAAAGTATCCCTGCCCATAGCAGAGGGTTGGAACTAGATGATCTTTAAGGTCCCTTATAAGGACATATAATATGAAAGCATAAAATCTTTTTTTAAAAGTGTGTGTTGGCAGTCATCTGTCGGGGATCCTAAAAAGTACAGTAGCATTTTCCCCCCACATTTGGCCCAGCAAGACCATTAGGTCATTTGTCAAAGGCTGCAGAAAGGTTCAGGAGCTCCTGAAATGGGAGTGCACCCCTATTTCCAGAGTAGGTRTTTTTATTTTTTTAAGATGTTGAAGATCTTACTGTTGCTAAAAGACCTGCTTGCTTAAGGGAATTCTAAATGTGAGTCTTCTCACTTGTGTTTGGGATTAATGAACTCTTGGGAGAAAGAAGTCTTCTTGTATATCTAACAAATTCCCTGAAAAGATCTGTATTTAAAGCAAGCCTACCCACTTGCCTGACAGCCCAGTTCTGTGGAAGAGACCTGTTGCTTGGGGTTCACCCAGAGCCCCAGGGGCGACCTGTTCCCCCAGCACCCCCAAAGATGCCACTGGTACTGCGGTGAGCCCCAGGTCATGCACCCAATTTAAGGGGCCTGACCTTACTTCCTGGAACTGGGATGAGTTTCCCTGGCAGTCCCCCCCGSTTTTCCAGCAGATGGCAATAACCCATAGTGGGTGAGTGGGAGGAGTGGGGTCTCTGCAGTGCTGGGGCAGGAGTCCCCCCAGCAGCCCTGCCAAATCCCTGCGGTGTGGAGAGAGGGAAAAACAGGGAAGAGAGAGCAAGGCAATGAATAATAGATTACTAAAATCTAGCCAGCGAGAAAGTGCATACACAGGAGAGGGGAAAAGTGCATAATTCATCTGTAATTGCTTGGGAGGGATTTTAAATAAAGAAGRGAGATGGGTTGTACACTCCCTTTGTTGCTCTTTGGAGTTTTCCAGCAGTGGAAATGTGCTTTTATTCACCTGTCTTGGCCCTAGGGCTCAAAGGTGACCCAGCTACCATCCTGCCATCTGTCAGGTGATGGGGCTGGTCACACACGAGATGCCGAGGCGTGACTGAAGCATGACCTAAAAATGACTGAAGCCTATAATACTGTAGGTCCAAAGTTGTGAGCGTTGAGGACACACCTTTAAAAAGACCGGGACAAAATACTGATACCATCTTGTCAATGGCTATTTCACAGCTCCTGGAAATACCCTGAAGGAATTTCTATCTCGTGATTCACGGTTAATCATCCTGCTCACTTTGCAAGCCATAAAATCTAGTGAGATTGACTTTTGTCACAGCAAATGAAAACCTGTTTCACTTTGTTGTATTTCTGCAGAATGAACAAGGGAACAGGAGAGAATAGAGATTGGCTAACCTGGAGTCTATAAAGGATGTTGCCTTGGGAATTGAGCATGTTTGTGTCTAAAACTGAAGATTTTATGTTATAACTTGTACCGTGCATCTGTCAAGATTAAACACCTCAAAATTTTTATTTGTGTTAGAGAAACTCAAGCAAATATGGGCCCATGGTCTCAAACTCAGAGTTCTGTTTGTGCCAATATGCTGTCTCTGAAAGTCAAAAAAAATCAAGCTCTTCTGGAGGAATAGCAAATGAGACAACATGTCCTGGTTTCCTAAACACCGRGGGGAGGGATAAAAGGCTGGTCTTTGCTGTAAAACCGGAGCATTTGTGACTGCCACTGTTCCAGGGCTACCTGTGTAAAGTGTCTTTTGTTTTCTCATCTTGCTGCACTCCTGGCCTCGGTGAAAAGCTTTGGCAGTATGTTCCATGTTCTAGTTTGTGTGAAAACCTTTCTCGGTTTCTGCTTTGTAGCATTTCAGCATCACTGAATGTTCCCTTCTTTTTTCTTTTTATGAAAAAATGCACTTAGAAACTTTTGATCTGATTTGCTTTTACCATGACAATGTATTTTTTTTCAGAGTTTCCTGGTACCAGTCTCTCCCAAAGATGAATGTTTTCAATGTCTTAAAAAAAGGGCACAATAAAGTGGGAAGAATGGGTAATGCCCACTCACAAAACATGCAGAAAAGTACAGACCTACTCATACAAGAGAACGCAACACTTCAATTTTATGTCTCCCCCGCCCTCTTTTGAGAAGCAAATGCAGAAGGCTGAGGAAGGTGAATGTTTTGGGTGGGTATGTGATTGCAAGARCAACAGCTGAAGACCTTTAACTGTTAGAAATTGGTAACTGCTTATTTTTTCCCTGCAACTGTATCAGCGGACCTGTTTTAGCTTCTGCTGTCACAGCAGCTTCTCAGCCTCCACAACAGCAACCTGTCACATGCTTATTGTTGAACTGTGGTGTGTCCAGCACCTAACAAGACACTCAATTCGTGACATRCACAGAGTACTTGCCCCGGGTTACCAGAGTTACTGTGTTTATGGTGCTAGTCTGTTAAGATGAAGCTAATGCAGCGAGGTGCGTGCCAGCAGATCATTTAGTGTCAGATGGGCTGGCACAGAAACCTGCACGTCGAGAGACCTGCTCAGAAGTAACTGTCCTGCCCTTTATTTTCTGACCGAGAGTTAAGATGATTGTAGATACTGTGGTTCTTTTAAGGATAACTTGCGGTTATTGATGCACAAACCAATTTCCATTAAACAGAAATGGACATGTGTGATATATTTCCCAGTGAATAGTAAATTTGCAATAAATCTGGTCTCACTCATTCAAAAAATTCAGATTTGATCTGAATTCATTTGAACGATGCTGCCTAGGGAGAGCAAAGGAAAAGCGATGTCATTGTATCCCCATCACAGAGCTGGGGGAGGGGAACTCCTCTTTGAACATTCACTCTTGGCATGAAAAATGCAGGTTCAGTATCTGCTTGAGGGGATTTARGCCCCCTCTACCACCTCTTTCTCAGTCCTTCATCACTATCAGCCATGCCRTTTAGTATTCTGGGGTGCCTGCAATCCTGTTGCTGCTGTTCCACTTAGCATTAATAATTAAATTTTCACTGTGGAGGGACTGAGCTTCAGATATCTTCCATCCTCGAGGAGTGCTCCGGGCTGAGTAGCATTCACACCCTTTGTTGAAATGACTGCTCGTATATTTTCCACACACCAAAACTGTGCCAGTCAGAGGGACTGAAGGCGGCCCATTTAGAGTGACTCTTACGGTTAGGATCCTAAGCTGGAAGAGACTATAAACATGATTTTAAAACCAGTTTCTGCTTCATTTGAACTAAACTGCAGGGTCTTTGTTGGGCTATAAAAACTCTCACATTTAAATTTGTTTTGACCCTGGTCGGGGCCTGGTTTTAATTTTGTTCCCCCTCCCCCCTCCCTTGCTTTTTTTTTGTCTCGGCAGGAAGCCTGAGAACTCTCCCTCCCTTTTCATTAATTACAAACATAATGCTAACAGAACTCTGAGCCAGTGAACACCTCTCACTTGGCTTTGGAGTCTATTCATCCCTAAGGTAGAGCTATTATTTCATAATTGGAAGCACCTTCTAGGGACTCTTTTATCAGTAGTTTAATAGATACTTACAGCTCTGCCACTACTTCCTTGTGAATCTGCCTTGGTGTTAACAGCTTTTATCTTGGCTCAGCTGTTTGCAACTGCTCCGGGGCTCCTCCCTCCCAGGACATAGTTTCATCCTGACCGAAACCAGCATCCTACACAGCCTCACTCTGTCATTGTGGCAGACAGGTGCTCACCATCTTTCTTCCCACTCTGCAGGAAGAGATCATGACCTCAGTTATGTAAAACAGCGGATGGAGCAAACATATTATGTACTGGTAAAGTCATGACCTAGTATGCACAAGGCTTCTAGACTTTCTAATTAGGGACTGAGCTAATTAGAACTGGCTAAAATGCCCATATAGTGCTCTGGTTTTTATTTCATGTGCTTCAAGAGAGATATAAGCCTCTAAAAGGTTTAACATTTATTAAATTGAAACATGACTTTTCAAATGAAGTCTGTGATTACATGAATCAACTATTTTTATGAGAGTTTGGGGATTGGCTTAATGACTTTGATAAGGGTAAGACATTTTCATGAACACTAGCTCAGTGAATGGCTGAGGCTGGGGGAACAGGCATTGGACAACAGCTACGGCAAAGAGGTGCAATGCAGTGTCACAGCTGTCAGAGCCTTTGATTTCTCCCTTTCTTTATCACAGAGCAATTATGAAGTTAAGCTATGATATACCTGAAACTTTCCAGGGGATCCTTCACATGAGCTTGGGAAGTAAACCTATGCTGACTGAGCCAAAACACAAAAAAAAAATCCATTCTTTCTAATGAAACTTCTATTTTACTATTCAAAACCCATATGAAAATAACAAAGACCCAGCCAATCCCTTTTTATCACTTTCTCCCATGGTTTCCTCTCTAGCGAAAAGCTGGAATGACTCATTTCTGGCTAGAAGCAGGTGAGACAGCAGACCTAAAGGCAGCATTGACTGTATCACCTATGACATTACTGCCACGCCAGCCTTTGAGCAATGAAATACTTTGTAAGGGTTTCTGTTCACTTTTCAATGGAAAGAGGAAGGAAAACCAGCAGAGAAACTTGCAGGAAAGCAAACGTAAGACAAAATGTGGACTTGGATTCTCTAAGATACCTTTATTTGAAGGAGTGATGGGATTGGAAAGGGTTCGGGCCGTGAACTCCAGTGACTCCTTGGGAATGGCTATGATATACTGAAATCACTAAGAACTCTGAGCCAGCACATAGTTTTCTTCATACCAGCCCACTCAGGGACTTGAAATAACTTTTTTTTTGTCAGAAGCAAAACACAGAAATGAAAGATAGAAACACAGCTAGTCATGGAAATGTCATGACCTTCTACCTGACTCTTTCTGCAGCAGCTGTTGGCACAGGAGGACTGTTTTTTTTCTTTTATGAAGCAGAATCAAATAGAGAAAAGTTGATGCTGGGGCTATAATGGAACAGAGGAACTGGAGAAGGAAGAGTAAAAGGTGGCATCTCTACCAGTTAATTAAATGTGGTCACAGGTGCTGGAACTTGATCATCTATACTGTGAAATTGTGAAAGTTCTCCCCAGGGCTTTGGTCAGAGGCTAGCTTGCCATCTCCCACACACGTCCTGTGATAGGACCTTTCCCAGTAGGTATTTTGAACACCAGATTTTGAAGTGTGAGAGCTCTATGGCTGAGCTGGCTGGCCTCACTGTCTGAGAGATGCTCAGACCTGTTTAATACACTGGAACAAGCACAGCTTTAGAGAATTCAGGGACCTTCACACCCTTCTTTCTTGGACATAGCAAACAAATCACATCTATTCTTTATGTGTGTCGAACAACATCTTGAAATGAGTCAAGGTTTTTTGTCATTCTAGTGTTCTCTCTGAAGCCATTCAAAATCTCCACCCTGCTGATGACAAGGAATTTAAAAAAAAAGAGTCTCTTCTGTGATGAATGCTAAAAAAAAAGCTTTTTTTACTCTTGCTACTACTGGCTATTCTAGTTCTTATTTCTATTACAGGTAGAAAGCACCTCCTATTTTCCAGCTCACATCTATTCACAGCTCAAACAGGGCAGGCACCATGCACATGCAGTATTTTATGCACCAGCACAAAACCAGTYGCACAGACAGCCCTAGACAGTGAAGCTATGCCTGCAATAGTAAATAGAACAGGCTAAGGCTGTTCTCTGGCCATAGTGAACTGGCAGCATCCCTCAGCTAAATTCTTCCACCMTCAAAACCAGAGTGGATACATCCCAAGTGCCTGACAGGAACAGTCTCTGGCACATGCCTATTCTCAAGTTGCTTGGACGTGGAGTTATTCGGTTTGGCCAAAACCACGTGCCAAAAACATGCCAGGGAGCAAGGTGACAATTTAACGTGGTGGGTGGCCCCATTTGTTTACCAGCACAGCCATAGCTTTAGACTGTGATTTGCAAGAGTATTTACTTGGTTGAATACCACAGTTATCAGACTAAATATTTCTCTGAATCACTGGGACCCATAGAGTGAAACCTTTTCCACCAGGATTGCTCTCTAGCTCAGTTTGCTTCAAGACCAACTCCATGGTGACCAGGCAATACCTTTAAGAGAAAATATCATGCTTATATAACAAAAGAGTTCAGAGAAAACTGAAATACAACGTGTCTATTTTTCATGTGATTAATTTTGGGCAGCTGACAATTAAAATCTAAATCACTCAGTTTTTTCTCATGAATTTGTCTGGTTCTGTATGAAAATAGAAACTTTAGGCATTCACCAATTCCAGTGGCAGTGATTGCCACTGTTTAAGTACGTGAGCAGACTCTAGAGTGCAGTTACTCCGATCACGTATGGGCGCCTGCTTTAAGGTGAGATTAATTACCCTCCAGACTCCTCTGAGTCTTCAGGGAACTTAGACATCTACCTTTGGTGTCGATACATGCCAGTGGACACTCAACTTGGGTAGGATGAACTTCTCCCCTGACTTTTAGCTATGCCTGTTAAGCTGAGGTGAAACCATCCAGTCTATCAGTCTGTGCTGTTCCTCAGGAAAAGATACCCAGTATTAACCAGACAACCTCACATAACTTCACTTTGGCCATCCACGGGGAACTTTCCTGGACCTTGAGCAGCCCCTGTGGTTGCCTGACACAAGCAATGTGCAGCATGAGTTGGAGCTTCCAGTTTCAGAACACCCGCCAGTGACTGGGTTGTTTACCAAGTCATGTTGTGTCCTTGCACTGGAGTAAATTCTGAGCTTGTGTGATTTGAGGAACCAGAAACTCCTTTGTGAATCTTCTCTGAGCCTGAATTTGGTGCAGTGTAATGAAATGAACTTCAGCATGAACAAAACATTTAACACACAAGGTTTTATTTGATTCTTTTTGCAAAGCTATGTAATATCTTTATTTCAATCCTGCTTATCAGTGGTTGGTAAACAAAATTCCTCGCTTTTCATTAGACAACAAACCAGGTAGTTAGAAATTAAAGACACTGATGCAGGATTCTCCTTAATTCTCCAAGGTATAAATGGGCATTTACATTGTGCTTTTTGAATATCAACATTTTTCATTATAAGTTTATAAAAAGAGATCTTATTATTTAAAGGATTAATTGCCTGTTGGCTCAAACTGTGGTGAGATCAAGACTTGCTGTGCAAAGATGACTAAGATTTAGCTTAGGCAAAGGTCTTAGGTCAGGGTAGCACAAAGAAATATCTGCCTTCACCCACGGCAAGCTTTAGCTATTCTCTCAGAAAATTATTCATTACTTTTCTCGACTCTTAATTCTGTGCTGTGACTCAGAGGTATATTTTCGTGCTCCACACAGAAGTGATACAGTTTGGAATACTGTGCTTGAGAAGAGAAAAGCGATAAACAGTTTAACTTCACAGGTAGGTAGTGAGCCAGGTCTTGGCAAGAGCAGAATTAAAGGATCAGTTTGACCAAAACAAATCTCACTTTGTTCGTTAGTAAGGCTGACAATCAGATAATTGCAAAAAAAATGTCCTTTACTTGCAAACTGAGACTGCTAATACAAACAATAGGCATGTTTGAATTTTTGTTACAGCTTCCATTGGGTGCCCTGAGAGAGGCATGAATACTGAAGACCACAATGGCCGTGTGGCTAACAAACAGAGCAAAGTAAAAAAGCATGTGTTGGCCATTGTCCACTCTGTCTAATACGATTTGCAAAAATAATCTGCTGGCAAAATGGAAAAAATTTTACAAATTCCTTGCTGATTTTTCACAGTAAAACAAATAATCTTCTCTGAACTGTGAATAAAAGTTCCTCCTTAAGGCAGAAAATTCCTTTGTAGTGTCATGATGAAAGAAGTTCTTCACTGAACTCGTGAGAAGTCTGGGTTTCTTTTTCTATATTTTTTACTTTAGTTGTTCCCTTGTCAATTGATTTTCCTTATAATGCACAGTTATATAAATAAAAATGGCTCATCTATTAGTTGAGTCAGGAGACGGGGAGTAAATTGAGAAGTTCATGCAAAAAGCCCACAGCATCTGCACTTTGTGAAAAACTGCTTTTGTAGTACAGAGAGAGAACAGAAAGAAGGAATTGATTGTATGTCTACGTGTAGGTGGTAAGAGTATTTTTAGATAGAGGTGAGAGGCTGGAAGCTGTCAAAAAACTGAGAGTGGGAGCCAAGTACACAGGAGATGCCCCAGGTAATGTGCTTTATATCAGGCAAATTTAACCATTTCATAAAATACCTTTGTAAGTAGTATTAGAAGTAAAATAAAAGTATTTTTTATATATATAAAAACTATTTGCTGAATTAAGTGCATTTGTCTAAATTCAGAATGGTTTCTCTAGAGCATATCGCTGCTGAGGTTACAAGACCAAACAGAGAAAAAGTCTCCAAAAAGGAGTGAAAACCTGAGGAAACTGCAAAATGAGGAAGGTGGATGTTTGCAGTATCTGCCTGTTAGATGTGACAAAGCTTTTTGTATTTGCCTTCTTGGTCGTTTCCGAAAGAAAGAATAAACAGAGTTCATAATGAGATTAGTCTGTTTGGCAAGGAGGGGTGGCAAACAATGAATAAACAACCCAGATTTAATACTGATCACATTTTAAGCAGCACATTTCTGCTGGTTACCTAACACCGGCTCTGGCACTATGAGTAACAGGATGGCAACAGCCGCTCTCAGATACGCATTTCCAATTAATTGAAACATGACACACATCTAGAATTACTGCGACTGAGGCATAAAATAATGGACAGCTGAACTTGCAGAGATTTGAAATAGGCTCAGAAGGAAAAAAATAGAAAAAAAGTAAAATGGGAATTTGCCCTTCAAAGTTAATAGGCTTGGCTTTCTATACATAGCACTTGAGAACTTTGAATCCAAGGAGAGAAAGCAACATTTCTATGTCTAATTCAAACACCAGAAATGAATTTTTCCAAAACTGGATTTTCAGAACATGAAGCTTGTTTTCTATGGATTTGTTTTTTATCATAGATTGTAAATGTCAACTGGTCTCCACAATTGTAGCATTTATAATGTTGCTCCTTAAGTGGATTTTTCTCCACCTCTATTTGGCTGACTGCTTTCACAGGACTTGTGGGAGTTTAGCTACCTTTAAGGGAACTCCCTTTTGGCAAACACAGTTAAATTTGGACAAAGGTTTTGAAAGTTTGGCGTAATAGAACAGACAGTTCAAACACTGATGTTTCTTAAGGAATTAGTTTACAAAGAGAGAGATTCATGTCGTTGRGTGCAAGTTATGATACAGGACAGCCAGAACACAATAGACACATGAATTGAGTCCTGTAGTTTTTCTCATAGGTCACATATATTACATAAAGCAATTATAGTTGGCAATTCTTTCAATCTGAGTTTCCTGAGGTCAATGCATGTACTGGATGTTTCCAACTAACATTTACATATAGTCCAAGGTGAGGTATCAGTATGGCAGCATTCCTATATCTCCAGGAAAAACAGGTCACAGAGAGCAAAGGTTGTGAACTTTAGCACTTTCTACACCAGTGAAATGGCAGAGAAATACTTCACAGGGAGAATACGCAACAGATACTAAAATTGGAACTTGGGCTGGACAGTTTATTTGTAATGTGGAATCTTTCATAACTGCACTTGGGCAGGGACTCAAAATTACATATCTTCTGGCACCTTCGGCTCTATTATGCATGTTGATATTATGTGGGACCATTGGTTCAACACTGACTCAGAGGGAAGAGTGCCTCAGACTGAATCACTAATGCCATGTCCTGCAGCACTCTAGTGAAGCCTTGGCAGTAAGGAAGGATAATTACAATGTGGTTACTATGACTGATTTTTGAGATGCTTTTATATATACCTCAGGCATGTCAGTAGGTAAAATGCAGTCAGCTTGTTCAGAAATAGACACGTGTCCCAAGTATATTATTTTTTACCACAAAACTGGGCATACAGATAGAATCCTACTAGACAAAAACATCCTGGAATTACTCTATATCTTTTTCACATATAAGGAATTTACAAAAGAGTAACTATGAATAAAAAGCTACCATCCTTTTACATATTTCTTTTGCCTTTTAATGGTAAATAATGGGCATCTATATCCAAGATGTTGTTTCCTTTACAATAGAAATGCTGGTCTCTAGTCTGTTTTTCCAGACTCTGTGAATAACTGCTGAATGAGTAGGTGTGACATTGGTATCAGCCTTACAACACCAACAGAATTTTTATGATTATATTTTGTGAACAGACAGCCCAAAGCCAAACGATCCTTGGTGTCAAGGGGCCATTCTCAGAGAAGCAAAAGCTTTAAGGTATATGTAGTGTTTTCTACTTGTCTTGCATGTTTGTCACATAACACATACGAGRTTTCAAGGAAATATCAATATTGGAAATTCAAGATGAATTGCGGTTCAGTGTGAAAATATATCGACATGTTCAATTATACCTGTTGATGTTGTTTTTATCTTTTCCTCAATTCAAGTCTGTTTCTCTCTCTCTCTCTCGGTGGTACTTCTCAGGTCTTTTCCCATTGCCTTTCCTTTCCTCAGCAAACCTGTTCTTCCCACCTTTTGATGATTTTACTGTCTCCTTCCTTCTTCTGTGTGTTAAAATAATCAAAGAAGTTAGACCAGCATTATCCTTCATTAGATTAATAGAGTGCAGACAGTTTACACATCTCCATGCCATTGTTTCAGGCTGTTTGCAGATTCATTCAGCTAGTGCTGTATCAGTTACAGTCAGTTCATGCTTTCAAGGTTATCTTTGCAACCAAGAGAACTAGATACCACTTTTTAAAAGAGAAAGATAAGATTACTTGCAATTTGAAAATGCTGTGAAGGCCACCTAAATATTTTCAAACAATGTTTGATAACTTTTTTTAAAATAATAAGATACCAAGCAAGTTAACCCAGAATAAATGACAAGGACTATTTCTTATTTTTTCTCTTTGGGCAACTAGCTAAAAGATGTGGTTTCTTCAGGTCTCGTCTATTAAACAGTCAGAACGATGCCTGTTCGCAGTGAGGAAGGTGTGTGGTTTTTGTTTTCCCTCTGTTCGTTTCACTAGGGACAGAAAGGCCTAAATATTTCACATGACCATGTCAGGTAGATGATGGCATCGCTCCGGCAGGCGCCCTGGACCACGTTAGCAGCCTGCGGTAAGACGGGCAGCAGGACGGGTGGAGCGGCCGATGCCATCCCCAGTTCCCCGCGGGGGGCCGGGCGGCCCAGGGGCACCGCCCCCGCCCCCGCCCCCGCCGGGCCCGCCCCGGCACGTGACCCGCGGGGCGGTGCCGCTCTGTGCCCGGAGCCCACACTCGCCGGGGCCGCGGCGGGAGGGGAGCCGGAGGCGGTGCGGCCGGAGSGCGGCCCGGGCCGGCAGGTGAGCGCTGCGTCCCTCGGCCCGGCGGGGTGAGGAGAGGAGGGGAGGGCGCGGGCGAGGAGAGAGCGCGGTGCTGCCGCCGCCGGGACAATCGGGCAGGGTTGGGTGGCCCCGCGGTGGCACCTCCGGGCCGGCGCACGGCGGCCGCAGCCCCCCGGCGCCGCCCTCCCGCCCTCGCTCGCTCCCTCTGCCGGGGCGCCCCGCGGAGCGCCCCCCGCGCCCCGTGGGGGTCCGGGCGGCGCCGCCCCGCGCAGCCCCCGGCGGCGGCGGCGGCTCCGGTCCGCAGGCGGCGCCGGGAGCGCCGAGTTGGCGGCGCCGGGAGGCAGCTCCGCACCTGGGCGCTGCCGGCGGGGCCGCGCTGCCAGAGGCGGCGGGGCAGGGCCGCCCGCGCTGCCTTGTACGAGCGGCGCCCGCTCACCTGCGGGAGACAAAGGGAGGCAGCGGCGGCCCCGCGGCCCTTCCCGGGCGCCCCCGCCGGGCCGGGGGTTCTGGCGCCCTTGCGTGAACTTGAGCGCGGCCGCTCGGGGTGGCTCGGCCGGGCGGGTCGGTGCGGGTGTGCCGCGCTATTTATAGCGGGCCCTCGGAGGCAACAACTTAACAAAAGCCCGCGCCGGGGAGCGAGCGCGGCTGGGAGCGAGCTCGGGAGGTGCGGGGGGGCTGCAGCGCGACTGAAAAGTTGTCTTGACACTTGTTTAAAATGCATCGGTTATTCAGTGCTCTGAGTCACGGGCAATTATTAAATGGTTGCTTATTATGCCTCTAGCGTTTAAAGACGTGTGAGCTCCGGGTAGGTAGTTTACTTGCAAGTAGTGCTCGATTTCTAACCGTGTTAGTAATCTTTGAGGAGGAAGTGAAGGAAGCTTGTTTTCATACAGCTTGTAAGTTGTCTTTGTTTTGGTTATAGATGTTGTTTCCATTTGTCTCTATTTCTATGTAACTTTTGCATGCTGTAGATGCACACTTTGCAGAGGGTGGCTCTTACAGGCGCTGGTGAGGACTGGTCTGCATGAAAATACTGCCTGAGCAGTCAGGTGTGCTGGACAAGCAGTAGTGCCCCATGGGAAGAAAGGTATGACTAGGGCTGAGGTCTGACAAGACACCTGTCTCCCAGGCAGTGGTCATGCAGAGTACAGCCTGAACCCCTAACAAAACTGCCCAGGGAGAAGCAGAATCATGGAATCTATTGAGCTGTAGCCAGGGTATCTTATCTGGACTGAACTGTTAAGAATTTATCTTAATTTAGCCTCCGTAATTGAGTTTATTTCTGTATCAGTACTGCGGAAGGGTTCATTTCAGTAGTGGGTGAAGTTTGATGCTGAAAATGGAAAAAGATTACACAAGTCAACTGCTGCTGCTTTGTAGGACACCGTGAACAAGGTCACACAAAGAAATTTAAGGCAATCAGTTATGCTCAGTGACATTTTTAACAACTTATCATCTGCTTGTATTAGAAAATAAATAACAATTCCATAGCCCCAGTAGGGTTTTTTTTCCCTAGACGAAAATAAAAGAAATAGCAAAAACTATTTTAAGTATTTCTCAAGTCTCATTTACCTGGTTCTAGAAGATCAGAAGTAAATGCTCTGTGCCTGATAATTTCAAAAGAGAGGTCTGAAACATGTAGTGTGTAAATCCTGATTTTTTGGGGGGCGGTGGGGGAGTCTTAAGTTCTAGGATGATGCTGAAGGTAGGGGTAATCATATCTAACATGATATATGAGCATACTATTATGTATCATATATGATCATATTTATGATTGTGTGTCTTAGTACCATGCTTCTTTCAGGACCATTTGCATGTACT
Source organism: Amblyornis subalaris (assembly GCA_018881555.1). NCBI lineage: Eukaryota > Metazoa > Chordata > Aves > Passeriformes > Ptilonorhynchidae > Amblyornis > Amblyornis subalaris. The sequence continues at coordinate 12,938,003 of JACAXG010000010.1, forward strand.
TCAAAATCAGTCGAGAGAGCATCATTCTGTAGTTAAGACTGGATGCTGTGAGGAGGTGGGGGTCAGACTGCAGGGTTGAGGTTGCTCCAGGAAAGAAAGCCTCAGTGGACCTACAGCTCCGCGAACCCTGCCTGTCTGAGGGTGACTGGAGCTGTCACATCGGGTCTGGATGAAAACGGTGTCTGGTGGAGACGCACATAGAATCTAGCTAGAGGCCGGTGTTTGCATGCAGAACCCCTGGTGCTGCGTGTGTAGCCGCCTGTGCGGAGAACTGCCCCGGGGCCCCGGAGGGCAGGGATCGGGCAGTGCCGGCCCGGCTCGGGCAGGAGGCAGGAACAGCGGAGCTGAGCGGGCAGTGCCGGCCCGGGCAGGGGCGCGGCGGCGCCCGCGGGCGGAGGGACGGGGGAAAGGGAGGAGCTGACCTCTGTGAACACCGAGGATTGCCAGCCTTACTCAGCTAAGGCTGAGTAAGAGATGGGAACGGTTCCATCGGCAGCCAGAGTCCGAAGGGATCTCTTTGCCTGGGTGTCGAGAGAAAGCCCTGCTCGCCTCTGGTGCTCCGGCTGCCGTGCGTGTCATCGCCAGGATCCTCTCCCGTGGGACAGCGGGAATGCTCCGTGGAGTGGTGGTTTGTGTGACCCACCTTAGGTGAATTACCCAGTAGCGATTGGGGCTTTCTTCACCAGAAGAAAAGCGAAGCCTAAGTCTTTTTTTTTTGGGGTTCATGAGTAAGTTTTCTTAGGTCTTCATTGCTAGTGAGGCCATCTGTTATTAATCTCTAATCAGATATTGAGACTTTATTTAAGGTATTAAAGCTTGCAGATGTTGTCTGTGGAAGTAAGTGATTTTTCGTACTTACCTTCCTTTAATTAGGGTTGTTCAACCTTCTTTACCAAAGTGGGTGCCATCCGGCATTATGGGTAAATGGTAAGGAAAAAAAAATACATGAGGCTACAAGGACTGACCAGCCATATCACTTCAGTTGTCGACTGGTAGCACTATGAAGTCAGTACCAGTACTCCAAACRTCAATATTGTGCATTCACACCTGGATTATTGTGAGCCCCTTACAGTAGAGGTTTGACCAAAGCTCCCATGGCTCTTAAAACTGTGTTCTGTGAGACAGCTTCATGAAAGGATATTGGTTATCTGTCTCCTGGGCTGCACAGAGAGTACAGGCATTCTACCTTCTGTGACACAAGAGCTGCATTTAAAAAATTCAATTAAAATGAAAATTAATGCATTTGAATCTGTGAAATCAAGGCTATGGTAATTATTTGCTGACCTACAGGATTAATTTCCCACCTATACCATAGGTATTTCTTGCTTCTTTGGGTTGAGGAGGAGAATTAGAGCCTCGCTTGATCCTGATGGTGTGATCTGTTTGTAAAACTCTCTTAGTGTTCTGGCCAAACACAGAACACAGCCTGTCTCCCTTTTATCATATGTTCAGTGTTACCAAATGTTTGCTATTGACTTGATAATTTTGCAGCTTGGATGAAAGAACAAAACTTGAGCTGCTTATTTTTTTTTTTTTTCTTTTTTGTTGTTATTTTTTGGAAAGGGATTAGGCTGCAAAACTGACTTCAGAAGTGGGTAGAGCTATTTTTGTAGCAGCTCTGTTTTATTTAACTTGTATTTTTCAAAATTTTGGCATTTTTTTTTAAACATAACATGCAACCTGTTGAACTTTCCTGTCTTGAAAAAAATTCAAGTGTACATTCTCAATAAATAGTCATATGGAACTGGCAAAAGAGAAGTGAAAAATCCAMGCTTTTAAACACTTGTTAGCCCTGTGGGAAACCAGAGGCTTATGTTCTCTCTTTGGTTTCTGTGTGGGAGAAAGAAAATGTGAATCGGTCTTTGTCCTATGTTTCAGCTTTTTGAGGTAACAGAGCTTTGAGGTAGACTGCAGCTTGGTAAGGCTTGCATTTTTCTGGTGTTATGACCTGGAAGCCATGAAAGGGGTTGGTAGCAGCTTTGAAGAAGTGTTGGAAGGAGTCAGGTTTGCTAAGACGAAAAAAATAACATTTGCATGGCAGAGCTCCCAAAACTAGGAAGAGAGTGGGAATGGCTGGAGTTTGTTCATGTTTATCTTCTGCTGCTGTTGCTAAACAACTGCAGAGCTGCACTTAAGAACACCTATTTATGTAGAACAGCAGGTAAGCAAGTTGTTTTGTACTGAGGCTGTAAATAGACTGTGAATGTCAACGTACCATTTTATGGTGGAGAGTAAACACCAGAATCGTGGCATTCTTTTGTACTGCTTTGTGTTTGTATTGTCAGCTTTGTTGAATGTGGTACCATCATTCCTTCTCCCAAGTCTTCGATAATATTGTAAACCTGACTTTGTGATACCATTTGGAGCCTTGTAAACGGTGGTTGTCTCCTAATTACGTGTAGGAAATGCTTCCTGGAAGCAAAAGAAGATGGGCTGTGGGAGAGAGACACAAATTAAAGATGGGCACTTCTGTCTTAGCACAATATTTTAGCTTTTTACCTTCTACTTTTTCTCCTGAGTTGTGTAGCAAATGTATTTTTTTCAAGGCTCAGATCAAATAACAGAAACAGCAAAAGAAAATTGAAGAAGTCTTAGTGGTTTCTGCTTTAGATCTCCTCTGAAGTTCTTTTCTGTTGTTATTTCTGTTCTTAGTCCCATTTAGCAGCTGAGTTCACTCTGCGTGTGTGTGCCTGCGTGGAATTGCATTAGTTCCACTCTGTGGCAGGGTAAAGGCTACAAATCTCAACACAAAATCTTAACTTGCAGAGCTGCAAGTTTCTACATAAGTTTTCTCATTTGTGAAACATGCCTTTAAAAATAAAAAGATGTATTTGTTAACCTTTATAGGATTAAATATGGCAGCATTTTACTTGAATTCTCCYATGTTTCTTGTGAATGATAGAGATCTTCCCCTTTACTTACATGCTTTGATTTTCAAGATTAAAGATCGTATCTTTCATGTTAATGTACTATGTTGTGTTGGCGAGACTGATGCTTATCCACTCATGAATTCGGACATTGATGCTACATGATTAAATAGAGAGAACTTGTAGTTCATGGGTGTGGATGCAGTGACAGTTGTCTGGATTATAAAGATGCTGATAGTACTTTTCAGCATCTTCATGTATCATTATCCATTTTGGTTCATAGTCCTGTTTTATTACTGTTGAGGTTTTTGTTTGCACTTTCAGTTTTAGCCCTTAAACATTTGGTTAGGTCAGGTTTTCTGTGAGGTAAATACCACAAAAAGCTCTCCAAAGAGCAAAGTTAATATAAAGAATGTAAACCACTGAAACCTAAGTATCTTGGAAATGTAGAATACTTTTATCTAATACTGCTGTGGTTCTGTAGCAATTTAAATAAATAAATAAAAAAGTGATTATACCACTTGTTTTAAAGGCAACAGCTGGATGTAGAGAGGCAACATGACCTGCAGCTTTAGCCAGCGTGGGTCACATGGCCCTCTGGCCACCTCCTGCTCCAGTGAGGAGAAGATTAGCAGTGGCTCTGGGGCCTGCAACTGTGCTTGGGTCAAGGACTGCCAGCCCATGCTGAACCTACTGATTGGGGTGTAGCATTGGAGGAAGATTTAAAGGATTCTGTAAGGAACGTTGGATGCTCTGAAGGGACTCTTGAACTGAAAGGAATCTAAATAACCAGATAATAGTCTTCTTTGGAATATTTCGATTAAAATTAGTGTAGTAACAGAGTTTCACAAAGAAATTAAGCCTATGCGTAAGCAAGAGATTGACTCAGACCAGCCCCCCCACCAAATGCCCAATGATCAATCAATGTTATTTAGTAACAGAAACAACAGGCTTAATGAGCCACTTGATAGCAGGAGGTTTGTGTGAATAGGGGAGTTAAATCAGTGACCTAAGCTGTTCTACTGATTTTCTGTTTCATCACTGAAAATACTGCATTTTTCCATCAATTGATTAGTCTAAGGTTGACATAAATTGAATAGGCAGGATTATTTTTGAAATTATTTTTCTCTAAAGTGCTCTTAAACGGTCACTCTGTTACCTTTATTACATATACCTTTTTTTTCTTGCAGCTCTGATTATTAACAGGAAAATAACACTGAAACAGAATGTCGCTTACCTTTTGTCTGAAAAGGTGAAATCTTTTCATATAGAAATGGCTGATAAGGGTGGGAAGATGCTTCCAGGACAATTTTACATTCAAGTGGAGTATGACTATGAGTATGAGGCCAAGGACAAGAAAATTGTGATCAAGCAAGGGGAGAAATACATCTTAGTGAAAAAGACTAATGATGATTGGTGGCAAGTCAAAAGAGATGAAAATTCCAAACCCTTTTATGTGCCAGCACAGTATGTGAAGGAAATACCCCGAAAAGCACTGATGCCACCTGTTAAGCAGACAAGCATGCTGCCAAATAACACCTTGAAGTTGACACATGGATTACAGAGATCAACAGAAAATGTGAATAAGTCACCAGAGCTTTCTAGTTTTGGAAAATCTTCTCCAGTTCAAGTGTCTTGCTTAGTTCGAGATGCCAATCAAAATCTGGGACCGAACAATAGCCCCTGTCAAACTCTTGGTTTGAGTCTGGACCTTACCCAAAACAATGGAAAACTTAACAATGAGTTGCAGTCTCCCAAGGTTTCGAATCAGTTTAGAACCATTTCCATGGGTCATTTCCCATGCCCAGAGTTCTTGGAAATAGAGAAGACCAGCTTTTTGCAGGAACAGTCTTGTGATTCAGCAGGAGAAGGCTCAGAAAAAATTCACCAAGATTCGGAGTCTGGAGATGAACTCAGTAGTAGTTCCACAGAACAAGCTCAGGTAAGCTAAAAAATGGCCTCTGTGTGTGGTTTGTTTTTTTTCCTTATTGCCGTAATTGCCTGCTACTGTTTTGGGATTTACTCCCAATAAATTCAAATTGTTTGAGTAAAAATGTCTTTTCTCAGCATGAACTTGTTATTGAAATCTAAACAGTTGATGTGTCTAGTCCTTGCAGAATTACTGTGCTTTGGGAATTAATTTCATTTACATTATCTTGTGATTTAATGTTAAAAAAAAGCCAGTGGTGTTTCTGTATTAAAATTGTTTTGGTATGACACTGAATTTGGGTTATATTTTCTTTCAGAGGAAATGAGCCTACTGCTGTAACTCCTCACTACTTGGCTTGTTGAAATAACAGTGCTAGTTACTGTCAGTTTTCCCTAAGTGTGTATAGATAGCATAAGAACTGTAAATTAATGTATTTGTGGGTTTAATTACACTTAAGATTTACATGGAGTTTAATTTTTGGCTTGATTATTTTATTTGTAGGCTGTTTTAATGAGTCAGCCTTGCCAATTCTGCTTCTCACAACTTTACTCTGGATTAAAACTCTAAACATGTGAGTTTGTTAATTAGTATGGAAGAATCTCAGGAATGATGTACTCCTACTTCAGGCTAAAACTGAGCATTGATGGCCTTTGTCCTTAGTAAAGCAGTTTCTCTCACTTTTTAATTTTTTTTTTAGCAGGCCTCCCCCACCCCCACCAAAAGATTAGAACTCTGACTTAATCAGGTCACTTCTGGTACGGGTAACCAAGTTAATTAGTCCATTGTAATCCAGGTTCATTCTTAAACCAGTGATGTATGTGTGCATACACATAGTTACATGTATATAYACGTGTGTGTGTGTGTATGTGGATAATTCCCACACCTCACACATGCCTCCCCCATCTTTCTGTAGGGAGATGTTAAATTATTTTAAATTCTATTAAAAGCTCACTGGTCTTGAACTTACTTTGTAGTGTGAAACTGTTGTTGCTTGGATAAAAACTGATTGTTACAGTAAATCCCACTTGCCAGCACGTATTCAGAGTACCAGAGGATCTCTAATCAAACTTCATGCTAACTTTAGACATGAAAAATCTTATCATTGAATGCTGTGAATCAGTACTTTGCTCATAAGAAACAATGAAGACAAAGCTGCTTAGGAATGAGTCTGTGTGGGAAGATCTTAAAGATACATGATCGATTAGGTGAATTATGGAGTCTTGTACTGTATGTATATATATTTATTGAAATACTCAGAATCAGTGATTTTTCGATATCCTACTGTATTCTTGGCCTCATTCTTGAAATTTAGAGTTTCTCTAGTTATGGGACATCATGTTTCTAATATTTGTATATTTTATGTTAGTTTCAACTTCACCACCCCTCCCCCAAATAACAAGGAATAAATAGGATTAATGAATTTAATTTCTTCAGTGATGTCTTACTTATGCAGTGTGAGAATCCRTGAGCTTTCTTACACTTGCTTTACCACACTGCCCTAGCTCAGTGTAGTTGATATGAGCCACTTAGAACTTGGAATGAGAAAGTAATTATTAGATATTTACCTTARAAGCATATGTTGGCCTGTTGACTGCCATAGTAATCAATTGGCAAACAAATTAGGAAAATACTAAGGAATGTTTAGAAAGTATATCCTACTTTAAATAGTTTATCACATTAAAATTTATAGTACATGTTAGGGCAGTTTCTTCTTCTGTGTTGACTATAATTTGATGCATTTCCTTCTCTAAAGGAGATGGAATTAATATTACATGAGTGTCTTTTGTCAATAATAAATATATGACCTGCAGCTCAGTTTCCACTGGACTTTGTGCCTGTTGATGCAGTGACACTTAATCTTTTCACCATTCTCCCCTCTCCCATCCCACCCCACTRTACTTTATTCAACACTACAATCAATTTGTAAATTTGTATTTGAGCAGGACAGCAGCACAGGTATTGTAGACTTCACTGTGTCATGGGAGATTTGAAGGGGAGAGTTTTCAATGTTTAAACATAATGAATGCTAAAAATGCCACATTTTGGCTGTGCAAAATGCTTGGCCGTTTCTGACTGGTGTTACTGAAGAATTTGCCATTATCAGAGTCTTGGGCAACAAGAGTGCAGGAGCTCCCTGTGCCTTGCAGTTTGTCTTACTTTGTAACTTAATCTCATCGTGCATAATCGCAAGCTCTTTAAATACAATGAAAATGTTTGACATTTAGTAGCCGTAGGGATTAAAGCAGTGGTAGCACTGATGTCACTGTTAGCTCAGTGTAGATATTCAGAGTGCCAGCCTTCTCACTGGAACAGCCTGGCGGCTTTTTTAGAATTCTTTCAATAATGAGCATTGTTTGGTAGAAATCAGCTGTGCAGAAATTAATGGCTCAGAAAGCTGTTTTTATTGCTCTTAGTCTGTAGTGAGAACATCAAGTTCCTGGCTTTAACGCACAAACAGGATTTCACTTCACAAGACTGACTGCTTCTCCCTCCCCTGCCTGCTGTGGAGTTCAGCTTTATGCAGTCTGCATTATAATAAACTCTTAAGWTACAGGTGTTTTCTCTTAAATTTGTAAGATTAGAAGCTAGAATTACCTTAATACCTTTGTGTAAGTAATTTTTTGGTGGTGTTGCGGTGGTAGTGTTCGGCTTTGGCCTGACCTTCAGTGTGTTTTTGCTATCCTTGAGTACAAATGTACGAGATACAGAGGAATGCTTCTCTTACGAGATCCTCCTTAGAAGTGGTTACATTATTCCCTGAAGATTATCCTCCTTCTCCTTTCCAGTAATGAAGTGCAGGTTCTGCAACTGTACAGTCTTGAACTCACAGGCTTGCTGGCTGTGGAAATACTGGAAGATCCAGAGCCTCCAAAATAGTACAGAAAGGAAGGATTTTTTGGCAGATGAWATACGTGACGTGAAGGATAGAGAGGTGGCAGTGGGAACAGAAGCATTTGCTAATGAAGGTGTAGCGAAGGATCTGGTCAAGAGAAACATCAGGATTGGGTAATGAACATTTTTGACATTTTATGTAAAGAAATTACAACTATTGGGTGCAACCCTGGTGGATAAGGCATTGTAAGAACCATATGTTAGTTTATGGASTTGAACTGTAGGAAGGCTGGAGGTAATTAAGGGAAGTAGGGCTTGAGAGGAAACAAGCTTCTATTTAACCAGATTTAAATCTCTGGGGGAGACAGTAAATGCAGGTAGAATTGGAACTGAATGAAATGGTTTATGAGTGAATGCACAGTTGGGTGTAAGAATCMCTGACAATGATGGCACTCAAAGCTGTGAGAATCAATGAAATTCAATAAAATTTTAGGAAAATAGTGTCAGATGTGATCTCCTGATCCCACAGGAAGGGCAAAAATACTTCTCAGAGAGGCCAAGGATGTGGGGAAAAAGGAAAATTTTGGGAGAGGAATTCTTTAGCAGATATGGATAGTACTTGAAAGAAGCAGATGTCTGAGCAATATGCAGTAGAAGCAGAGACCTGAGTAATTGTTCTGAAGTGAAAAAAAAAAAAGACTTACATGTTCAGGCGTGTCTAAACAGGCAGGAAAAGCTGAAGCAAAAGTAAAAGACATTAAAAGTGGTTTTGAAAAGGAGCCTTGGGCAGTATTTGCTGGTAAAATCTACTGGCAAGTTTTGAGAGTGAAGGTATGCAGACAGGGAGAGAGTTGGGTAAGTTCAGAGATCATGTCAAGAATATTTAGGTGTTATCTTTGAGGATGATACTTTGGAATAAAGTCGTTACAGACAGAAATTAAAATCTGCTTTTGGCAATGCTAATGCATGACCTATGGCAAGTAACTTCGTTTCTGATGCATGTTACATCCTCTTGTCATAGGAGACATAGAAGGTATTTAAGAGTAAATACATGTCACTGTCTTAATGTTACTTTTTATGCTTATTAAAAGTTACGTTTAGCAGCAGGCTGGTTTTAATCATTATAAATATAGACAGTGACCTATTTGCAAAGATTGTTCTGTCTTTCATCCTCTTTAGTAATTGACTATTGCATAAACTGTGAAGCACTAAAGGGGATTATCACTAGGATGGCTGTTTTCCTTTGATTAATTCTGAGTAGTAAAGATCTTAAAGAGCTCTTTCTGTCYTGCCTTTGCAATTTCTGTGGCATTGCAGTAACTTTTTAGTCAGGAACACTAAATATTTTGTGTTTCTGTAGATGTCAGAGCGCATTTTTTGGAGATCTTGGCATTCTTGACTTTGTCACTTAGTCGAAAGACTGGTGGCAAATCATTAGACTGCCTTGCTGTCTAAAATAAATGGCTATCACTTTGTTGGGGCACAGAATTAGTTTGCTTCTACGATAAGAAATTTCATGCTGGTTTTTTATTTCATTCCTTTGCCGAATGGATGAATGATTTGACAGTATGAAGGAAGTGTGCAAGAATTTTTTTCTAAATAAAACTGAGCATGTTTGCAGATTCATGGTGATATGTATATGTAATAGTTTGAACTACATTTGAAGTRGCATTCTTTAATCTCTTAACTTCTTAAAAACAGTATTTGTTATTCTAATGATGTTAAATGCTGAAATATGCCCATTATAATGAGGTGAAGAAAACTTTCAATGACAAGGAACTACAAGCTTTATAATTTAAGGAGTTTTATAAAACATTTTTTTTGTTTGTAATTTCAGTAGCTGCTGCTAGAACTTTGTAAACAGCTTGAAATATTTGCTAAATTACACTAGTAACTCAAAGGTTCTGGACAGATGATATTAAGGAATACTTTTCCTGGCTGGTTTTTTTGTATGTGAGTTTTTTTTTTTCCTACAGTGTCAACATGTCTGGATAGTTTCACTTTACAGTGGTGCTGTTTGTGATCAGCTTGGTCTCAGTATTTTTAATATGTAAGTCAGGCAGCAGATAGTTCTCCCTCTCAGTCTGGGTGAGTAATTCTGGATTTAGGTGCCCTAAAATGAGAAGCCCATGTATCCCACCAATGCCGTTGGCAGCCCATATCCTATATGGGCCTCTGAAGGTCCCTGCTGCAAATCAGATTGACCTTCCTTAAAAAACAACAATCACAATTATTACCTATGTGAGACAGTTGTCAAAAAATCATGACCTATGAGACAAGTTGGTTTTAGTTGACTGGCTTGTTCTAATACTGGTATTTGAATGCTCAGCTGAATAAGCTACATGGTAACTTACTTGGTAGATCTACTTGGTACATGCAGTTTTGTGTTGTGCTTTCAGAACTGAAACGAACATCTAGAGCACTRTTAAAATTCTGCAAGTGCCAACGCAGTCTTTTGACTTTTCACCCCTATTTACCCTGATTTCATGCAGAAAATGATAAAGTGGAGCTTCCAAGGCACTGACTTACATGAACAAACCTATGCCTTTCATCCTGGCAGAATTACTTACTAGCTCAAACGAAGCTCAAGCTGCACTGCTTAGCGAATAACAGCCATAATATGGAATTGATTTTTCTCTTATCTTGAAAAGTGTAATTTCTAGTGTGCAATGTGAATTTCGGTGCRTGCTGTCCCACCTGCCTTTTTTTTGAATTAGTATAAAGTGCCAGCCTCAGCAGGGTGATGACAGAATCTTTAAGGATGGTGGAGTAAATGCTTGAACAGAAAAGCAGCCCTCGGAAAAGAAACAGGTGTTTTGTCTCACTGCTGCCTAAGTTGAAAGCAGCTGGAGATACTGGGGGCTTGCTTGTTCTCTGTTGGCAGTGRTTCTGTCATTTTAAGGAGGGAACCTCCGGACATAGAAGAGACTTTGTAATAGGTAAAACTCTGCTTGAGACTGTTTTGAGAATATTTGATTATATCTTGTTCTCTCACATAACTCTGGGTGCAGAGAATTGCTTTTGCTATGTCTTTACCTAGTTAGAATCTAGGCAGTTGTTTAATACTGCAGTGCTTGCCTATGGAACAAAGGTGCTGTTATTGCGTAGAATCCTAAAGAAAGTATCATTTGTTTTCCAGCAGTGTGACAAAACGGTAGGGAACGTATGACTCTGTAGAATAAAATGCAAAACACTTTTTTCCTTTTTTTTAGGCAGCTCTCTGGAATAGTAGACATTTGTGCTTAAAAAAAAGGAAAGTAAAATCTATGCATATCTAGTACCCAAACAGCTGATATGTCTCTGACGTGCCTTGCCAGGTATGTTTGATTTAAAAACGATAGAGAGAAGTGGGTTTTGCCTTTACGTGGAGTTTGTTCTAAAGCTAAGGACAATACTTTTTGACCAACCAGTCTTTCAGGATAGTAAGAATTTTAGGATATTCAAATGACTTCTGTGATGGTGAGTAACTGGACAACACACTGTTAGGTTACATGTATCAGTTTTGAATTTAGCCTGTCTTAATAGGACTTCTGACCTAGTTCCTGGGAAAGAAGTAGAGTTCTAGTAGATTAGGGTTCTGTTCTAGTAGATATGAAAGTGCTAGGTTAGTGCAGAGAAGCAATCAAACAAGCACAGAGAATGTCAGTAGTAGGAAATGGAGCAAARCAAAAATGCAGAATGCAAATTTAATGGTATTTCTGTATTCTAAATAGCATGCAGTTGTTGGCCTCTCTCATCTTATCTTGAGAAGGAGGTAATAGCACTGAAAACAGTGTAGACGAGGTGAAAAGCACAAGCAGAGACATGGAGTAGTTCTGCAAAGGCTTTGCAAAAACCTTACCTGAGAGTGAGTGCGCATTTAGTGTTGCATGCAGAGGACTCCTGATTTTTAGGTTGTTTGTTGCTGAAATGTCTGAAAGATTATTGAGAAGTAAAGCAACCTTAATTTTGGTTGGTTTTTTTTTCCCGTCATCTTTCAACAGTTTTTATCTGCTTGTCCTGTCTTTGTAAACTCTCTTGACAGAGATTTGGAGCTTATGTACAATGATGCTGTGAAGACTGGCAWACGTGTTTGGAGTCTATATTTTAATTCACTCTAGCTCTCCATCTGATAAAAGTTTTGTAAATGAAAGCTAGAAGTTGAGGAGCTGTCTGAATGAATTCAGGTTATTGCTCATGTTGAGTTTTGATGTTACATTATCTGTCTTCAACTTCTGCTTGTAATCAAAATCGTGATTAGAAACTTAGACTCCTATTTTAAATCTGAAATTATGTATGAGATTTAGAATTTAATTAACATAGTTTTAATTGTTTTACCTTTTTAAATGGTTTACCTAGGGCTTCTGGATGGTCTTCAGATCATCCAGTTAAATAAAGTAACTTCCCTGTATTTTGCTTAAATGCAGTGCTGAAGAGCAGAGTTTTGTGTCTGTTTTTTGGTGGTGTCTAGTGTACACAGTTGCCATCTTTTGCTTTTGTGGATTATAGTTCATGTGAATCATTTTGCTGCTCTAGTCACCACCTGGCTCTACAAATATTTGTTTCCAATGCTGCAGTGAGGTGGTGGTGCTGGTCTAAGCAGTGTTGTCACAAGTGTGTTGATAGCCTGTAAGTATTCCTTTATGGCAACCTGAATAGTCACAGTCTAGAGCAAAGTCAGCAGATCTGATGGGCTGGAGGACACTCTTGCCTTTTTAGTGTCATTGATGTGATGGAACTTATGCAGCAACATAAAAACAAAAATATGGTTAGCAAACTTTCTGGACTGGTTGTTCAACATGTCTAGTAATATTGTATGCACATCTATTTTCTAGAGAGCTTGAAAGATTGCCAGGATATTGTTTAGAAATGATTCATAGTACAACAGAAACTTTATAGTGTTGCACATAACTATTGTTTGTCTTTTAAGTGTTTAGAAGAAGCTTTATCCTGCAGTAAAGTGTTGTAGCAGTAAATGAGGTTCTTGAGTGACTTGGATTTGACTGCTTTTCCTGTTGAAATTGAATAGAGGTGCTTTCCTCCCCCCACCCCACCAGCTCCCACCGCTGATGATCTATCAACATGCTTGGCGCTATCCTTATCAATTCTTGGTTATCTACATCCAATTGGAAAGCAAATAGATTTTTGTTGTGTGTGGGTATGAATATGGATATACCTATAATCTCTGTATATAATTATATATATATATATATATATATGAGATATAAAAAAATCAGGGGCTACAGTTCTGTTTCTTGGTAGCACTTTGATCTTGATTTCCTCCTCATAGAGCGTGACTACCAATTTTAGGCTTCTTCACAAAAACTTGATGAGATGTAATATTCATCAGTACTGTCTCTTTTCTGTCCTCCAAGTAAGTCCATTTGTCCTGGCTGTGACTYCGTTCTGATCATCCCTCCCGGCTGCCGCACTCTAACTTGCAATGGCATTTTCATGCTTCCCTGAGGCCCTGTGCTTTTCCTGCTGTAACGTGTGTCACTCCGCGGTGCTCCTGCCCACGAGCTATGCCAGGGGACTGCACTGCTCCCTCCCGGGAGAGCTTTTCACAGCCCGGCTCCGGGGCTGCTTTGCGTTAGGCGGGGAGCTGGAGCCTGAGCCCTGGAGAAGAGGCAGCGTGGCCCTGCCAGTGGCCCGGTGGTCACACAGCACTGTCCTTCTGACCCTCTGCTCGTCGCTCACCCGCTCACCGAGCCCATCTGCTCCCGATTGTGCCTGTGGCAGCTTCTCCTCAGTCACCCGCTGCAGCCTCCTCAGTAAAAGGCTACAGCCTTCAGCTTCACCTGCTTTCCTTCCTCTGGCCTTTGCCAGCCTTCTGAAGGGCTGTGCTTATGTGACTGCCTGAGAAGACAAACTATCTTGTTTTACTTCCCTCACACTGTATTTATTTTTATTTTTCCCTGCTTCAGTCTCAAAGAGTGACCTGTCTCGGTGTTTCCTAGGGTTGAGAGCACTTGTTCCAATAGCACATTGTGGGTTGTGATGCACCAAGGTGTAAATTTTACTTTCAAGTTTTGTTTATTTTTCAGTTAATTATATATGTAAAAACTGCATTGCATCCCTTTTTGCTTTTTCCTAGTTCATAAGTTGCTACTGTAACCACCAGTTGAGCAAAACTTAGATATGTGCTTGGGCTTTTAAATTTTTTTTTCTTTTATGGAAAAACAGAAAAATCCAAATCCYGAGAGCTGTGCTAAAAATCTAGCTCTAAACTCTTTTATTCACCTTTTCTTGTTTTGTAAATCTCTAAAGCCTCAGCAGATTGCATCCAAACTTAAGGTGTGATGATACCCTGTACAGCACTTGTGAGGGCTGTAAAACAGCTTTTTCCAGCTGCTGCAGGTCTTTGGTGTGCTGTTTATTAAAACAACTGAAGTGAATGTTGTGAGGTAAGATGATACTACACTGACAAATTCTTTCTTTGCAGTTGATTTTCTGAGAAAAGCAGCTTGAAGGGCTGTATTGAAATTCTGTGCCCATAGGTGGTCTCAGGAATTCCCTGTGCTTATCCTGCTCTCACATCTTCTCACAGTGCCTCATTTCTGTCCATAAACTGCTGCTTTGCTTCTCAAAGTTATGTTATTTATGTTAAATGGTGACTTGAGCCTTGAGCYAGCCTTCTGTGTTGTCTTTGGTATGGTTGGATTTGCTTGAGTGCAGCCTTAGAATTACAAAGCAAATAAAATTCCACAAATACTGAGTCTTTTTATATCTTCTTAACTGCAATCTGAAAATTCCTGGTTTAATATCCAATTTCATTGAAGTAAAGTGGTAGTTGCAGATCAACATTTTAATGGTAAAGGTGTACTTCTTTTTCTGGACACTGATTTGCAGAAATAGCTGTTATTAAAAATGAAAGACCTTCTTGCTAATGTAAGGAAAATAAAGGGGAATAAAAAGTGCAGAAGTGCATGGCTGGGTGTTTCATGCTTTCTGCCCTTACACTGGATGCCAGCAAACTGTCTGCAAGTAGACTAAGAAATACAGTCAAAGAACAAATACTTTTATTTTCAGTAGTTGTAAGGGGAAAAAAAAGATGCAATCTGGTTGAGATTCCCATGAGAATTTTATTGCTCTGTTTAATTCTGCTGTAAGCAGTACATATAGCCTATTGCTGAGTATTTCTGGGATTTTGAGAAAAGTCTTTAACTGTACAATTGTGTACTTGCCTTTAGCATTTTAAAAAGCCCACAAAAGTGATCTTAAAAAGTCTCTTAACTTGAAGCTAGGCACAGTGGGTTGGACACCTGTCTAAAAATATTCCTCCTACTATTCAGTATACTTTTGCTAAACAGAATCCCAGTGTTAAAAATTGAGTGATTGTAACCTGTTCTAGCTCAGTTAAAAGTTGAAAATTAAAAATACCTTAGAAGCACCATGGCATAATTATGTACAGGCTTCTTTTCATGTGGTCTTAAGCAGCTACTGAGGGAAATATTCCTGCTCTGCTCAAAATTTGAAACATCTCATAAATATATAAATATGCCGACTGTTAACACTTATTTTGTTCATCCCACTATGTCTTTCAAGGCAAAATTTTAAACTGAAGTCTTGACCTAATGTTCTCTGTATGTCTTCTCTGGCATGAGAGTTGGCTTTCTACTTTATCCTTCATTACCAGAAAAAAATGTTATACATGATGCAATAGTAGGTGTTCTTTGTCCTAAGTCATTAAAATACATGAGTTTGAGGGGATTCAAGCAGCCCTAACAAAA
Source organism: Amblyornis subalaris (assembly GCA_018881555.1). NCBI lineage: Eukaryota > Metazoa > Chordata > Aves > Passeriformes > Ptilonorhynchidae > Amblyornis > Amblyornis subalaris. Next base: position 12,953,344 of record JACAXG010000010.1, read on the forward strand.
CTTCAAAGTTTTGCTTGTGTGCTGTAGCCTGTATATTGTGGAGGCAGTGTCTTGTGAATTTAGAAGGACTTGTGACATTTTGTCTTAATTCTTTATATCTCTCTCCCCTCCAGTACAAATGACAGATGCCAATATATGTGGGATTTTTATGGTTTATTTAGAAACTTCAACATGCAGACTAACAACTGAGTAGTTACGTATACTGCAGGTGGCAATACATGAAGAGCCTGTTAAGAGCCCACCTTACAATGGGAATTTAATTTTAAAATGCTTCTCTGGTGGAGCTGTGAACTTCACTTTCATAAGTGCCAAAATCAGAAGTATTTTTTCTGGTCAGAGGAGTTTTAAACACAAAACACATGTAAAGTATTGGAAAAACAAAAAATATATTCATTTTAATGTCAAGCATTTTTCTTAYCTATTGCTTTTTGCCTTAAGCTTTGTTTGCTTCAGGCAGACTGGTGAATGTCCTGTTCCAATATACTGGGAGACAGYGAGGATGCCAGAAATGCAGTGTCCTAAAATACCAAAGACTCCTTTGAAAATTAAATTGTAATCTCTTCTCTCAGTTGTTATATGTTGACTTTGTCTTGCACTTTGTAAAAAAATGTTGCTGTCTGTCATCGAACCCACTAATGATATTCAGTGTTACACAGTAAACGTGTGAGAGGATACTGGATCTGAATGCAGATTTAATAAAGGATAGTCTAGTACAGGGACTGGTGGGTTTTAAAGATGGGAGAGTCTAATGTGTTGACTGTTGTTTGAAACCTGCCAGGTAAAAATGATTTTTAAAATAATGAAATTTTAGGTAGTCTGTTTTAATAATGAGGTAAATGAGTAAGTGGGAGTGTGATGTCTTTTAATTCAGCCATTTGAAAGATTACTTGTTAGATGAAATTATGTTTACGTATGTTAAAAATAATGAATGGTGTGGGGAAGATGGCTTTTGTATCATCTCTAAGCTTCACTCTTTCTTGAGGGAAGGTTTATGTGGAGAAAAACATGAAAACAAGCTATCAAAAAWATATCAAACAGTTTCTTGGTCCAAATCATTTTCAAGTTGAAGGCTCTTCTCATCATGCTAAGAATCTTCTCATTATGCTAAGAATCTCAATAAAGGCATGATTTATGACAAGTGATTTTTTTTTTTTTTAATTGCTACTTTTACCTTGCTGCTAATTTTGTCATGGTATGCCAGCCAGTATGGCCAAAAACTCTATACTGCCGTGGCAAAAGGTGGCATAAAACTTCAGTTTACGCTCAAAACAGATAAATCTATATGCTAAAATGGAAGGTATGTGTTCAGATAGTAGCAGAGTTGAGCAGTTTAACATCTCTGCATTCCTCTGAGGGGATTTATGGCTGCAAGCTCATCTTGAAGCTGGAGGCTTCGCTGGAGGTTTTGTTACGATTGCTGTACTGTTGCTGTGCCAGATTGTTTGCCTGTCCTCTAATCCCCCATTTCAATGGCAATCTAAAAAGCACAGCTATAACACTTCCAGTTAAGTGTTATTTAGAAGATACAGCTAATCACCCTCCATACTCAATTACTGCTCTTGTGAAGACAAAAGCATTTGGAGTAATGTTAGCCTAAAGCCCATTCAGGCACTTAAATTTTCCCAATAAGCTTTATATCTTTAATGTAGCTTTTGTACTAGATGTGACTGAACAGAAAGATCTTAACAGTCATCAAGCAGAATAAGCTCTACTGACAGCAGTGTTGCAGAAGGCTCTCTGGACAGTGGACTGATCAGCTTTCAGCACTGTTAACTCTGCAGACTCTAATACACCTTTTTAGAGGAGCTCAATGGAAATCTGCCTAGAAAATAACATAGAAATCAATGGCTAAGTATTCTTGTATACAGTAATTCTAAATACATGAATTTTTCTGGCTGTTTTATTCATGGAAAATTTTTGTTTTTTCCGAAATAGTAATTCTTTAAATGTCACTTGTTTGTGATACTCTGCTTTAGCTAAATTGTTAAATAACTACAAGAGATACACAAAGGTGTGTCACTTACTGATGACCATTGTAGAAAAATAACGTGCCCTTTACCCTAACACATATTTCTCTTGAAGACTCCCAGAAAGTTCAGCTTCCATTCAACCTGTGTCTTCTGCAGATGAACAGCTGCTTTCTGTCAGCTTTCAAGAACAGCCTCATGTGCTGAGCTTTGCTATATACCCTAGCATACATACATTTCCTTAAAAGCATTTTTTTTTTTCCTGATAGCTTGGCAGATAGTGCTGCCATACTTTATTATACTTGTCATTTCAATGAGAATGTTCTCTAAAGGCTGGTGGCTCCAGCTGATCCGCTGAATGCTGAGCACAGAATTATAATTCAGCAGCATGGGGGAGGGCTGTGCTCGCTGTGGCGGGCGCAGGGCACCGCTCACTGCCTGTTGCTTAATCAGCATGAAACTATTAGCAAATTCTTGCCGTCTCAGCTATAATGTGCTGCTAATAGGTTTGCTTTATTGCATAGGACAGTCAAAAAAGGCTGGAATGTTTTAGTAATATTGAGTAAGCATAACATTCTTCTTAATGAAGTTTGACAGCGTTTTCAGAACTCCCTCACACTGTATAACAAGAGTACCATAATGCATTCCTGTGTACTAAGTGTTGGTAATTTATTTGTGTCTTTCCTAATGCAAGTCTTCTTACATGAAAGCTTTTAACATAATTTTAAATTGTAATGAATTATATAAAATAGATTCCTGGCAACAAAAGCATCTGTGTAATTAGTCCATTTAAATGTGCTCTTTAAATTTAGTCACAGTTTTACATTTGTCAGAAGACTTTGTAAATCTTACTTCAGTGGGAAAAAAAATCATAGAACTTGTTTATTTGGCTTTTAAAAAATTAATTTRGATTCCCTCTCACCCCCAGTATTTTGGAACGTGCTTTGTAATCTGGAGCTCACAGTGCACAGGGGAATGTGTGTGCTAGTGTGGTCTCTTTSACTTGGATCATCAGGAGCAAGTTTCAGAGAGGGCTAGTGCCAGATATCTGAATCTGACTTTGTCCTCTCTGCCTTTTGTTTAGGGGCAGTATTTTTTTTTTTTTTAATGACTGTTCAATAAGTTCTTCATTTTGCTGATGAATTGGAAAGAATCTCTGATATCTAGGGCTTGGAATGATTTTCAATTTTTCTTGCCAGCAGTGAAAAATGGTGTTGTGTGGCTGAAAGACAATTCAATTACGTCAGTTTATTTTACTTTTAGTAAGTTGTGAATTTGCCTTATACCCGTGAGAGATGTGAGAAGGGTCACTGTGTTTCCCTGCTTCCCAGCTTGGTACCAGTCAGCCCAGGCAGTCTACATGATGGGCAGGGATGTGACAAAGAACTCTGCTTCCTATTTTTGTTGCAGGGTCTGGTTCACTTACATCTGCTTTCACTCATTTCTCTTACATCTAAGAGTCTTATCTCATTCCCAGACCCCAGAATTTGAGAGAGGTTTTTATGGTCTTAATCCAACAATGCTGCTCATAGTCAGAGTGGCTCTAGTTTGCATGCAGTGCCATCCCTGGGAAGACCAGATGCAACCTTTATGATCAGTGCATCTTTAGCAGATCTTGTCTGGATTGATATAACTGTGGCAGCAGGCCTTTGGAGATGGAGTCTACTTCAAATATCAAAATACTTGACCCCATTTCCACACACACCTCCTCCTCATTTCTGGCAGGCTGTACCTCTTTGTTTCAGCTCTTCATAAGAGGTCTTTCATCCTCAGACTTAGGATGAAGGACCTGCAAACAAGCAGGGGGATTTCTGTTAAGCATTTAATTACAGTAGATGTTTCTACTTTTGTTGAAGGAGTGAAATCCACACAGAAAGCTGGAGTAAGACTTTTTGTGTGTGTGTTTGTGTCCTGTTACTTACACAGTTGGCTTCTACAGCAAACACAGCATTTTGTGTTGAATGGATAGTACCAAGCCTTTGAATTGCTCAGCAGTCCATGTAGAACATAAGGGACCATTGGAACATGTTCTGACACCTGTTTTGCAACACATACCAATGGACATAATGCAGTAATTTTCTATGTGAAACCTGTAACTGGGTTATGTTTAAGGAATATTATTGGAAGAGGAAAGATACTCGGATTTAGTTTTGGCTTTTGAGAGTGGATAGTTGTGCTGAGCTTCTGGGGGAACTGTTGAGGAGGCCATTCATTATTATTCTTTGAATATTGTGACATACACTCTTCCTCTCCCCTTTTTTTAAAATAAATTTCTGGACCATGTGCCTTAGTCCCTTCAGTAATTCTTTTATTTAAGAAATAATAGACGTGCTGCAGGCAGAATGCGTTGATGCTGTTTTGTGGTTCTTTCTCAGATATTGTAGCATACATTCCACAGATTTTTTTTGTTATCCTAATGGCCACATAGAAGTTTTATTTGAACTGTGAAAATTACAACTAACTGCTTCTGAGCAGATAAATACTGGATTTTAGATTGCACTGCATTTACTCAAAGGCGTAAAGAAGTTAAGCAAAAGCCCCAAAGCCCAGTTCACTTAGTTTGCGAGACCTCTATTTAGTATTACAAAATGCAACTTGTTTCATCATTTGCTTATTTGCAACTTCTCAGGGAAGAAAAGTGACTTGAAGTTTCCTGTCAATGCTGCATCTGTGAAAGCGAACCAGGGGGAAATGGCCACAGGTCCCAGTAAAATTACTCTTAATTAAACGTGTGTAGTTTGCCAGCTCATAACATTTTGGGGTTGTTTTTGCAAATTGTACTGGGTATTGACTTAACAACTGCAATTCTGAGGATGGTGAACTTGATAATTCACACTCAGGGAAGAAGCACAGTTGAAGCACAAGAGTTCCCACTTGTCTGGCACATTTCAGGATATTGCTTTGCGTGACTTAAATTCTGTGCTKGAAAGCTTTTTAGTATAGAGATGATTTTTACTGCCTTTGTGATCATCTCTGAGCATGGAAATGGGTTTGTCCATTGTTGAACTTGCTTGCTTTGAAAAGAATATGTGTATTAATCCCCCAAAGTATATAGCACTGTGTATATTTTCTTGTCTGGTTTGTTTTGCATCTTACTAGTTTTTTGGGGTTAACCACCTCAGTGAACAGGTCAGGAGCCACTACAGGGTTGACATGACTGAAAACGGGGGCATGTCCTTATTTTTTTTCTGAAATCTGAGAAGCTTGGTTGTCCAAAACTCATCCCTCAGATTTGTGGGAATGTCTGAAATTGGAAGGATGACTAGACCCAGTGGTAGCTTCTTGTTTTATCCATGCCAGTTTTGCCAGGTTGAAGAAAATTGTCTGCAGATTTTTCTTTTTGGGGAAGGTGTGCAGGGGGAGGGGAGACAAAAATCTCCTCTTTCCTTACTGGTATGATTTTATAACACTTCTGGGTTGTAACTTATTTTAAGTATTGATATACCCTGGTGGTTTACAGAGGAGAGGARAATATAGCATCTTTTCTTGCTAAAATCTATTTGAGATATTCTTACCATTCCTGACCCAGGTTTTTCTCCTAAAAATTAATATTAGTACTATTTTTTAATTTTTSAAGAAGTGGTGATAGGCACTCTGAGCAATATACAGTTCCTATTTTTCTTAAAAGTAAAATAAAATTTGACAGACACAGCAGYGCAGCATGTCATCCTTTGCCTCACTGTGCTTTCCATTCCATCTCATTTGATGGCACGGTGGCAAAAGTATCCCTTTCCTTTCTRGTTCTGTAAGATGATATATCAGATGCAGAGTGCTGGGCAGTGTTTTGTTTGTCCATGCAGGCTGGTGGAAGCCTTTCAGCATTGCCAGAATCAGTGAGTAAGGTAAGCAGGCAGCTTGCATCCCAGTCTGTGCCACAGCCGAGTTCCCTACATGGGTGTATTTTGCAGTTACCTTGGTTTACATGTTGCCCAAAATAGTCAAAATGAGTAATGCTTATCATCAAGTTTYATCAGCCATCAGTGGTGTGTCAGCCGTGTATGGCACCCTTTCTCTCGTGGCTGGAAGGGCTTGTGTGGCTGTAAGGAAAATGTTTTATTTTATGCTCTATGTGTAAAGTATTGCACATGTTAGATTTCTTATTAAAATAGTTTTTCTCAAAATGCTGATAAAAACATGTTCTTCAGAGTTCATTTATTTTCATTCCAAGTGGAGGACTTAAGCTAGTAAGCAAAATTATAGTTGTCTTTTCACTCTTATCTTTCATTCTACTGCTGTGTTCCGTACTCCAAGGTGACAGGAAGAGCTGTCCTTACTCATCTTAAAAATATTTGYTATACTTATCTGCCTGGGCTACTTAGGGTGCTTATTTCCTTCTTTTATGGCATGAGGCCTCTTCTACTCCAGCTTTTTAATGCTCCAATCACTGGTACGGTATTGCTCTTTCTGATAGGCTTTCTTTTTTAAGAAAAGACAAGGCCTTAAACCCAACATTTCAGTTGTGCATACTTGTACAATAAATCAGCTTCTTCCTGTATACTTTTAATAGCTTCTCCCTTTGTTTCTAACTTTAGGTGTGAATTTGCTGCTTTTCAGGATGAGGGTTACAGATCTGTAACATAACCTTGTTTAGAAAACCTCATGAGAGAAAGAAAAATAGAGAACAATACCATTGTGGTTCTTTCTCACTGCATAGGGACAGAAACAAGAATACCAAAAGTGCTATTGAAGGTTGGGGGCTAAACTGCACTTTAGCTTTCAAGGAAGTTCCCTATTTTCCTGATCAGACTGTTGCAAAATTTATTTTAATTTAATTAAAAGTTTGCGCTATACCTAAGTAATATTTTTCCCCCCTCAATCTAGCCATTTTTTTTTTCTTATCCTGGGAGAAACAGACAATTCTTCACTTACTATTGTTTCTATAATTGATTCTGTTTTAGGTACTTGAAAGTAATTCCTTCTCTCAGCCACCTTTGGAATTTAATTAGGCAACTAAACCTCTTCAAGAACTAACAAAGAGGTTCTGAAAGAGAAGGTCCTGCTCTCCTGTCACCTTAGTCAGTCAGACACTTCAGAGGCGTCTCTGGCTGACCTTGTAGTGACCTGCRAACACCTAAGGAGTCTAAATAGGGGAGGGCTTTTGGTTTGTTTGCGGGGGTTTTGTTTGTTATGTTTTTAAAGTCTCAAGGGGATTAATTTATTGCCATTCTGGTTTTTTCCATCACTTTGCTGCAGGGTCATATCAGCATCATGGSTGGAGAGGGCAAGGGAGGTGGGGTTGCTCGTTTTAGTAGCCGGTGGCCAGTGGATCAGCATAGCAAGGTCTTAGAAATGTATCATTAATCTTTTATTTTCTGAAATAAGTATATTTGTGGTTTTTCTGGTTTTGTAAATTTTGAGTTGTTGCCTGAGTCCATTAAACTATGTGCTTTTTTAATCTGGTGGCTTGAACTGAATTTGCAAAAGCATTTGCTGAACTGGTATAAGCAGAAGTGTCAGTGTGGCTTCTGCCTTTCTGCACTAAGGAAATTCTTTGCTTGTGTGCATGAGTAGTTAGGGTAACTAACTCATTTAAAAGGGCAAGTTACTTTTCTCTTGGCTTCCCTTTCTGCTAAGATGAGAAAGACGGTTTTTCCAAAAGGAAAAAAGTGGAACAAAAGTTGTTTGGTTTGTTTGGGGTGGTTTTTTTTTTTGTTGTTGTTGTTTTTGTTTTTTTTTTTTGGTTGGTTTTTTTTGGTTGTGTTTTTTTTTTTGTAATAGTAGGTATTCTGATGTGTTAAAAAGGATAGCTCTTGAAAAATTTGCTTGAAACTAGAAACATGGACTTGAAAACATCCAGAGATTCTTATTTCCCTAATCCCCACATTTGTTTTATATTAGAGTATGAATACATTACTTGATGAACAAATTTTATCGTGATTTTTCAAGACTTTGGTTGTATAGTTTGYTTTTTGGTTTGTAAAGGTATTGAGTTAGTATTTAAAATGTGGTTCTCCAAATCATATATTTTGAAATCGTATAGCCAGTCAGGATCCCTAGAACATGCTTTTTCAGGTGTTTGTGTTTATAAATTCAGTGGTGTTGAAACTTGTTTCCCAGGTTTTTAATACAATATTTATGGAAGTTAATGTGAATAGCTACAGCTACATTGGCTGTTTTCTTTTTCTGAAGTTTATTCCCAAGTGGGACATTGTAATCAAGGAAATTGCCCTCTGGAGTTTTGGGGCACATGAGAAGTGTAGTAGCTYGTGAATGGTAGTTGCAGGTAATAAACTCAGGGAATGCTTGGAGGGGCAGATGTGGAGAGCAGTAGGGTCGAAAGTGACTGGAGTCTACCAGTTACACTCTGTTGTGTATCACTGTTAATATATTAGTAAGGAAAACCAACAGATACCATTCTAGTATCTGATTTGACACTTTGCTTTCTAGGCCAGTTGACTGTGTTCTTCATTGGGGTTTGCCTCCTTACTTTAATCYCTTAAGATATTTCCGGTATCGCAGTAAGTGCCAATACATTGGCTGTGCTCATACTATTGGAATACTGGTGATGTTCTGCAGCTGCATATGTTATTAAAAACTTCTAAGCGTTGCAGTTCATAAGCTCAAGAAGATATTTTGAAATTATTTTAGCACCTAACAAAGACCTACTAGCACAACAAATGCTTGCAGAATTTGCTGCCACGAGCAACATTTAGTGAAGCAGAGTTTTACACAAGTGAAATCTGCTTTTACAGCAGAGTGAAAGGACAGCAGCTGTAAATTGTGTGGGAGTTCTGCATTTTCTTGTCAAGTGTTTGGAATTAAATAGCCTTTCTAACAGAACACAGATTTGATGAGTGCTCTGTTTTAGAACTGTCTCTTGTAAATTGTTATTTTCTCTATTTTTTTTTAAAATCCTCAACTATCTATTGTGAAAGTGAGCACGATACACATGTAGAGTTTTTAAATTCTAAATTGTTCTGGATTTTTCCTTCTCTTTCTAATAGTAGAATATTACGATTTTTGTTCTACTGAATGATGAGGTTTTGGTAACTTGCATGGTAGTAGTTAGACTTCATTCTATTTATTCAAGTGGTTCTCAAGCTATCTTTTAGGTTTTTGAGCTTGCTCAGTACTACTACTTCAGTAACTTTTGAGTAACGTGGGAATTTTATTAGAGGTGATGTTTACTTTCCCRTCTGCACTTTTCATGAGTTCCTGGCTTTACACTGCTTTGTGTAAGCACTGGACCCTCAAAAGTACACTTAAAGGCTATGGAATCTGTACTTTTGAAAATGTAAAGTGTAGAAAAAACTGCTATTCAGTTTGAAGTGACTATAATGGAAACTTTTTCGTGACCTTTAGGCTATTATGAGTTCAAATTACACCATTCTACACTCCCTTCCCACAATAATATTTCATAGGAGCTAACTTAAGAGATGGAGTGGTTCTGTAATGGAGATGACATAGAAGTGTTCCATGAAGACGTTAATAATCTGTCTTCGAAAATACTTTGACCTCTCTGAGGCAAGTGAGATGTACAGYTATACATTAAACCAGTTAAAACAGTAAATGGTTTGATAAGCGMGGGCTCTTCACTACTTCTGAAACTTTAAGAAATTATTCTGCTGTAACAGTTCTAAAACAGCTGAAGAACATGTTGTGCTCTTGTGATACTTCCCATCTGAAAAGCAGTACCTATTGGCCTATTACAGGACAAATTTCCACTAGAGAAAGAAAGCGAGGCTTTTTTTGTGTTTTCTTAATGCACTATCTTAGTTTTTATAGAAAGTATCCTTGAGAGACATCACAAATGCTTCCCAACAGCTTTATTATTCACAAATCTGCATTCAGACATTTACTGCAGGTTCCACAGAGCTCAAGAATTGACAGCAATTGAGCTAAAATGCAGAAACAACTTGAAATGAACTTCCATGAAAGTGGAGGAAAAATAAATGTGTAAATCTCCTTCTGCATGGCGTATCCAGGTTGTTCAATATGTGGACTAAATTTCTGAATTAGGTTACAGATAACTACATTATGTGTGTTGAAAGTATCAGCATTTTATCTGGGGAAGTGAACAGGGAGAAAAAGAAGGGAAGGAAATTTGCTGTCTTGCTTTTCAACATTGTTAAATTTGGCCACTCTTTCCTTCTTGGGGTAAGCTTGCTGTATAAGCATGTATGACGTAACGTGTTTCATATGGTATTGAAATTTTTTGCTATAGGAAAAGCAGCTTTGTCTATATCCTTGGACAAAAGCTTTTTTATGGAAGGGAGAAGCTAGATTGTGCAAGTGGCAAAGTAGGAGTAGGGTAAACACTGTCATCTTTGTGCATGTTTTACAAAGGATCCCATTGTAAGATCTTATTTCCGTTTTTTAAAATATTTGACATCACTGTTGCGATCCTGCAATATACGTTCTTTTACTGCTATAAACTTCCTACGTTCGTGTATAATAGTTTGCTCATGCAGTGAGCAACTGCAGAAGTGTGAATGGGAAATCTGTATAGCATGCAGGGAAAAAAAAGGTTTTCCTTCAGTTTTCTTTGATCAGTCACTTGTGATGGATGATCTGGGAGTGGTCTCTGGTACTCCAAGACCCACACAAGTGCTCCCTCCTGTCACAGGCTGTGTCCTGCTGCTGCAGCCAGTTTCTATTTCTGTTCAAGAGCTTGTGAACATGGCAGAAGCAGCCACCTTTGTCTTTCAGTGCTGCAGGATTTTGCAATRCAATTAAATAAACCATTATCTTGATGAGTATGAAAATAATTTAAGTCACTTATTTTGGGCTACAAAGGGAAGGAGAAGTATTTAGTTTGAGAGGCTTTTTGCTATGCACCTAGGTATTGATAGAGCCTTACAGTAGCACTAGATAGAAGATTTATATTTTTGTCAACTTCCAGAATTATTTTTTTTGTGTGTGTTATAAGAGAGCTAAAGCAGAAGGGGACTTAAGTGGCTGAAATAACAMAAGCACTTTCTGGCAGACCCTGATTCCTATGTACTAAGACTCKGTTTCATAATCTGTTTTCATAGAACAAAATATTAATAGAGGTGTATATATAATGAAATTAATTGTATGCAACTATCTCCAGTAATAGAAGGAAGTGATATCTCCGCCTGTAATTCAGTGTAAGTAAAATACAAAATTTCCTGAAAGATAAAATTAGCAAAGGTGAATCAGATGCTCAATTTAACCGTTTCCAGTCTAATGGAAAGTTACTGGTTAGCCATTAAAAAAATTGAGTCTATCTGCTTAATTTTTTAATGGGACACTTTGAACATTTAACTGTTGAATGGCTTTTATAAGGCAGATATATTTGAATGATTTGTATTTTTAATTGTGTTGCTTTGCAATGTCATATATTTTTCCTTAGCACTTTATAACCGCGAATCGACTGAACACAAGAACTTTATAATCAACTATTAATAGGCTTATAATATTTTCTGGCATTGTTTTATATGTTCCTCAGACTTACAGTGTGAATTATCCAGCTTGGGTTGGAGAAGGTTAGAGCATTAAAAATTCTTTCAGTTCCTATTTCAATTTGGCTTGTTAAACTAGCTTGCTATATTCACCTCTAAGGTAGTAGAGGACTTGCTGAAAAATTTCCCCCTTGGATTTTTGGGTATATATTTTAAATATGCCTGTGTGTATTAGAAAGAAAATAGAGTCCAGAACATGTTTGTAAAAACATAAGCCAAAAGTAGAAAGAGGAAGGAAAAGATGAGCTAATTATTCCAGTTGAAGCTGTCACTTCGTGAAAATGAAACTGTAGAGTTTTTGAGATTTCTTTTGTATCATTTCTGTTGAATAAAGCTGGTATTGAAGTCCCAGGCCTTTCTAAAAGGACAGCGGCAATTCTTTGGCAAGAAGCTCAGTTGTTGAGGGAACCGGGGTGCTTCGTTCCCAGTCTTGGGATGCTGTGGGATGTGTCTGTTCCCCTTTCTTTAGCGTGCTGCTGCAAATAGACAGTATTCCCTTGCTTTCCTTCAGTAAAATGCTCTTTCGCATGAGCATGGACAATCTGTTGCTTCATAAACAGTATTGAGATTTGCCTTTGTTTTTTTTAAATGTTCTTCATTTTTAGTGGCTATGACGGCAATCTGAACGCTGCTACTGAAATGAAAGCTTTTACATTCAGGTTCATAACATTAAGAGAAGCTGCAAACAGAGGCATGACAACTAAAGCAATTTGATGTGTGGTAGGTTGTGTTTTGCAGGCTAGCATGGCAGTCATTCTTAAAGCAGTTGTTATGTTCTGTAAGTTTTTGTCTGGAATTCAAGTCCCGTAAAAGGGAAAAGGTAATTACCAGTTACAAGCAAACTGTGTTTACTGGCTTTTTGTTGCTGGCATACTATGCTTTTTCACAAGGTACTTTTCATTAGCAAAATGTGTAAGTTTGCTTTTCATTGCAGTGAGTTCAGGTTTCCAGAGGCCTGATAGCATATCTGTGGCCTTTGTTGAAAATGTTGACTGTTCATTCATGAATGATTAACAGGTTGTTTTTTTTAAAGGCACGTATCTACTTCCTACTGTGCCAGTGTAAAAACTGTGTTCTGAAAATGCTGTGTGCGCAGTCTCTATTTGGAGAATGTTGTGTGTTGATCATRGAAACTTTGTCCTGCCTGCATGAAACTCTCTTCCTTATCAATTAGCAAGGATTTAGTGCTAGCAGACTTTTCTGAGAGACCGAGATTAAATGTAGCAGATTTGTATAGTAGTAAAATACAGAGCATTACTGAGCTCTGGGAGAGGTCGTTATGTTCTTGAAGTTGCCAGAGTGCTTAATGGGCTGTACAATTTTCATTCATGTTGTAGTATCATAGAAGTATTTCTGCTTTCTTATTTTTCTTCACCACTTTTCTAGCAAGAGTGCTTCACTGTTCTTGGCAGGAGAAAGCAACGTGAAAAGGTCTGAAATCCATATCAAGTAGCAAATGAATGTTGAAATGTTTGGAGTATACGGCGTTTCGTGTGTGCAGGCATGGGCATGTTGAAGGACATGTTCGTGCGATTCTGATAGTGAGAAGGCAAGRAGTCTCTTTGGGTAGGTGTAATTCCATGTTTATGAGCATTCAGAGTTTGATAGTGCAGGAAAGGACCTCGGGGATGGAAGTTCTAGCTGGAAATCCTGTTTAGYGTTTAGCATATATTTAAGTTTCCCTTAACTGTGTATGTGTGGGTTTGGGCATACACCCACAGAAGTGATCAGAAACCATTTTGATCTAGGTAATGCTTTGTCCATTCAGATTCATATATTGGCAGTGAGTCATGGTTTTGATAAATGAAAGTTAAATTAATCCACTTTTTGGCTTGAAACTATTCAAATTTTTCGCAGAACTCGGTTGTGAACTCACAAAATGTTCAACTGAAAGGAAAGGGGGATGTGGTGCAGTGCCCAGGAGCTCTACAGGGACATGTCCGGTGTCCTGCCTGTGTGGGACTCCCCTTCCCGGCTTGAGGGCTGGGGGCAAGTGGGGATTGACCTTCCTGCCTGCCAACACTGGTGTGGAACATACACTAAAGTTAATTCCAGGAAACTTTGAACTTACTAAAAGCTTTTTTTTCTTATCAATAAACAAGAAGCTCTTGACAAAATTAGCCTTGGTAAGGTTGGGTGCTGTTGAGCCAAGCATAATCGTAGACACAACAACATACCTCATTGCATGGCTCGGGGTATGAGGAAGTATTGTTGTGCGCTGCAAGGTTATTTTAAATAGTTCCTGATAAGAAAGTCATATCCCTCAAAGACGTACTTATGAGCTAAGCTGTGTGTTGTAGTCAGATTGATGGCTTTGCATTTTCTTAATGCTTCACTGAAAGCAGTAACTTCCAGATGCCTTTCAAAAATCTTGCAGTTCTCCCTGAAAAATCTGTCAGAAGAGAAAACAACAGGGAATGAAAGTAGCTGGAGGGTTGGCCTGGCAGGACAGCTAGTTGTCTTGTTTGTTGCTCMTGACAGAAGTTCTGTCTTTGCCTTGAAAACCAGAAATTAGGATATTGAGTTTGGAAGAACAGAGCCTTCTGAAGAAAATCCCTCATTACACTTTCATGTCGTGTTACTGTTTTAAACATAACTAGTATGCTGCCTGACTTATGTGGCAGTACTTTGGCTGTGAGCTCCCAGTATTGGCTGAGCACATCCATGTCCTGCAGTTTCATCTGGAGTTGTGCTGGTTATAATGCTGAAATGGGTGAAAACCTCAGTATGAAGCCTCTGTGCCCTATTCCTATGTGTTGCTTGAGAAAATGTTCCAAAAATGATACCAAGTATTCTGTGTTACAGGCTTTCAATTTGGAAAACACTTTTATTAATACACAGAACTGTTCTTTTAATGATGGCGCTTAACTGTCTTAATTAAAACAAAAAAGCAGCTGTTAAATGCAGGCCAGACAGCAAAGCTGTCTTACTGTCTTGTGTGGAAGACGAATTTCAGGAGGAGGTGAGGGTTGTGCAAACCACCAGCCCCCGGCTGTAGCAGCCAGGGTGCTTGATGGTGCCACTTCGTTGAAATAGAGGAAGGAGCAGAAGGTTTGTGCGTTCTGTGGTGCAGGTGCATGGTGTCGTTTCAATGACAAACCCTGTGGTTTAATGGCAGGATGGTTTGTGTGGGAAATGCAGCTCTGCAGGCTGCTAGGAAACCAAGGCAGAAACGGTGCTCTTGAGTGAGGAGTCGCCAAGGTCACTGCCCCTGCATCCTGGGGAATGGAGGTTCATCCCTGGAGATAGTAGGGTGGGGCTTCGTTCATAGTAATGCTGTTTATGCTCTTAGTGCTCTCAAGATCAACCCTACCAAAGGCAGCTGTTCTGCCTCCTAATCCAAAACAAAAAACCAAAAACAAACAAAAAGGCATGCAGGTGTGACTTGGATAGTAAAAAATAGCCTTTTACTGTTCATCAAGTTTTATAACAGATTTTTCCTTTGAATTAGATAGAGGAGGATACTAATTGGTTTTGGCTCTCTGATTTTGCCAGTGCTGCAGTTGGGTTTTTTCACCACTTGTGGTTTGCCTTAGATGTACTGTACTTGCTATACCTGGTAAGCTGTGTTTTCTCATTTAAAGGCACGCAAAACAAGTCCATGCCTGTTATAATCTCATTAAGTTCCTCTCTAGCTGTTTCCCCCTTTGGTTGTGGATATTGCCCATATTTGGTTCTACCTATGGTGCAATCAGTTTATATCTGATTGTGTGGTATGATATGCTGTCTTGCCTGAGCAAACCCTGATAATTTATGATTAGATGTGGCCTAGATTACCATCTTATGATTTTAATGTTTAAAAGTACATTATAAAAGATCTTTTATGTAATGCAATAGCAACAAAAGGCACAAGGACTTGCCTACAGCAAAGCTTCTCAGTTGAAACCAAGGGGATGGTATAAATTGCATAGTTCCTTCCTTTAGAGTGCCTTGATAATGTGCCCCAAAATACAGAAATGACAGTGCCTTACCAGGAAACTCTTTCATTTGGTTTAATAACTAGCTGCTTTCACAATCCCATAATCACAGCTCTTGTGAAAACACATGCTCTTACATTCTGCGTGGTGGGTTTGTACTGGACTTTAAAAATTGAACATCTTAAACTTTATTTCTCTTCTAAACGCTGTAGTGGGTCATTTGGAATTACTCATGGTTTCAGTAAATTCTGTGGACTTTTAACCATGATTTCTGCTGGCTGGCATGTTAGCAAACTATTTATTAATGAGAAATTGTCATTAGTGTTTTGGTTTTTTGTAGGTATTTGTTGTTCTACTTTTGTGTATGTATGTGAATAAAATCGGGTGGATAATAATATCCACATAATTTCTACAAGAAGGGAGTGGTAATTAAAACACTTGGTCATGTTGGCTAAAATATTTTGAAATAAGCATCTGTTTGGAAAGGCATACAGGTAAACTGTCCAGGTGTTTTTCAGAGTTTCTTAGTCACACCTATGTCTTTCCAACTGAGTTGCCTGTGTAGATCTTGCTGAGAATATAAAAGTGCTGCTTTACATTTGCCATTGCTCTATTAGCACTGAGGTGTAAAGGTTGGGGAACAATCTTTGCCTAACAAGTGGCATCGCAGAAATGCTACATATTGTCTTGAACAAGATCACATTACTTACAGTTTCTGAGCAATACTTGAGCTGTAAAGCTGAGGTTTTTCAACAAGGCATGGCAAGCATATAATTTTTTTATGACGATTCCAGTGTATTTCAAATCCACTGTAAGATGTAATTATCAGCTGTCATCTGGAGAAATGCTAAAAAATTGGTTCAGTATTAAATAAATATAACTTGTGATATCTACCTTAGAATTAAGAATCTAATGTTGTTACACTCTAGCATCTTGTGGCTGTCCTTTGTGCTTTTGTACTTAACAACAAAAAAAAGGAGTTTGTTGGTTTGTTTTACTACTGTATTCTGATTTGTGAGGGAGCATTTGAAAATTCAGTTGCTCTTTAACAGTGCATTTCTTCTCTCAATAGCCAACTACTCCACCAAGCCAAGGGAGGCCTGATTCACCAGTTTATGCTAATTTACAAGAACTGAAAATATCTCAGTCTGCACTTCCACCACTACCTACAAGTGCTCCAGTCCAAATAAATGGGGAATGGGAAACCCATAAAGATACGACAGGACGCTGTTATTACTACAACAGAGGATCACAGGAACGAACCTGGAAACCTCCACGGTGGGCCCGAGATGCAAGCATTAATAAAGGGGATTCCCAGAGCCATGCAGATCATGAGGTAGTTCCTTCTGAGATCAAAAGCAATGAGATTGTAATATATATGAATGGTCTTTTGCTGTGGTATTTGGTATCTCTGAGTTTCAAAGTGTCAAGGAGTGTCTTCCTTTGTTTTTTTGGTTATGTGTCTTGGTATGAAGTAGTCAACAATTTCACTCTCGAGTTGCTTTTGTGTACAGGAATGCATACATGAACTGTGTGCAAGGGTAGTAACTTGTAAAAATGCCTGTAAAAACAGTCCCTCAGCAGATATTGCAGCTTTTGACTAGATGACGTTAGGGCCATAAACATATTCTTTAGATATATCAATGGATTTTTTTCATTATGTAAAAGTTTTGCTTTTGCAAAGCCTTTTGGCAAAGCTTTGCTGCTGACCTTGCTTGAGAGAGTTGAAGCTTACTATGAAGTTATTTATGTTAAAAGATGATCTGGACTAATATTTGAGGTGCCAATTTATTCTGTGCAGCCAGTTGCTAGGGAAAGCCAGACAGTGGGGTTTGTTTATCTGAACTCCAGTGGTTCAGATAAAGCAAAGGAATAGTTGGGAAATGGATATTACTATTTAAATATGCTTAAAATAGTGGTCTTGTGTCCAGACAGAACTGAGGTTAACCAGTTTCCTGATGGAAAGAAAAAGCAAATATTTATCAAGAAATAATACATATTTAATATCTGTATACCCTTTTCAAATATGTATAGTTTTGGTGGATTTTCTCCTGCACCACCTCTATATAGCCTCTCTCTATATCTTATATGTATAAACTGTAAAACCAGTGTTTAGTTTTAAAATTGAATTGTGGACTGCTGAAAAATTTTTGGTTGCTGGAAACTTGTCATAGAAGTCTACCTCTGGAAAGGTAGTAACAGAAACAGGAGAGAAAGGCAAAAGGAAACCTTTCATTGCCTTTGGCAATGGCTTTTATAGCAGCCATGACATCTTCGAGCATTTAAATAGCCAAATTTTCTTGCCACAGGCTAATGACAGCAACAGGCAAACAGGTGAAATATTTGTGCCTGTCTCTTTAGTATCTCTGGCGATGGTCTATTAATCACTGACTGTCCTTTTGCTGGATAAGACTCTGGTTTTAGTCTGGATAAGGTGATGGCTTTTTTGAGTAGTGATTCTCCTTGTAGTAAGTGTAACTGGTTTTCTCATTGTCATAATTCTTCCTTCTTTTCATGGAAGGACTTGCAAGAATTCTTTCTCCCTCCCCATCTGCAAGTGATCCTTCTGACTCTTACTCATACATCTGTACCGTGACTTTACCACATGGTTGCATCTTCAGAATGCTTGATTTTTTATTTTTTGTTTAGTTGCCCATAACTTCTGTCCGCTCAGTTCTTCTATCTGTGATGCTTCAGGTATCACAGGTTGGCCATCAGACAGTTATGTCTGTCAAGTTTTCAGTCTTTGTGAAACCAATAGATGATACATGTTTTGATTTTTAACTGGACACTAAGTCTGTATTTCCAGTAGCATAAGCTCCTTAAGTAATTTGTGTCTTGGCTTGGTTATCAATGTTTGAGTCTAGRGAGAGACACATGTTGCAAGGTCATGTCAATCCACTCACCAGGAGGCATGTGTTGATTTTCAAGCTGCCTTTCCCCTCCACCTCTCTTCCTCCCCTTTCCTTTTCTGTTCTGCATTTGGGAACATACTTCACACTTCACTGTTTGTGTTCCTTTTGTTTTTGACCTCTGGGTACTTAAGCCAATATAGAGTAAAGGTTGAGATCCAAGCCTAAGCTATAGGAAAATATAGGGCATCCCAAATTTTGTCTGATTATGATGAATTAGAGCAAACATGCCTTAATAATTATAAGCTGGCTTTTATACTAGTGTGAGTTATGGTCATTTTGTAATAAAAGAGTGCATGCAGGAAGGTTAAATGCTAGTTTTTACTGATTTGTCCTCAGAGGAACTTATGTTGTGTTAGGTAGCAAAATGGTGAGGTGATGTAAAAATGAGACCTGTGAGTGGTCACTTATTCTAATATATGTGTAATATATTAAAATATGAAATAGTTTATAGTTGGTCTTCGAACTTTGTGTTTAGGAAGTTGAATTTTATTGGATAATTAAGATGGGGCAGAATTGTACCTAATTTGCCAAACTAGTTGGTAACAGACATGGCACAAAGAAAACAGCTGTAGGTTATGACAGTTGAATGGATATTCTATGTTGTTTGGATGGTGTGTGGGGAAGCAGTGAAGTCCTAATGACAGGGCCTGTAAGAAAGTGTATAAGATTTTGGAATTATAGATAAAATATATTAGAGGCAGTGATTTGTTACGTATTTGAGGAAGGAGTGCTTAACAGTAACTAGGAGAAAGTTGTCAAGTGAAGTGATTTAATTAGGTTGAACTGTAAAAGGAATATGTCACAATATCAGAGAAGGCAAACCCCTAATATGTAGATAGGAGACCATAATGTGAAGTAGACATCCACAAGTTATCCAGCAAGCTGTAGAAAAGCAATGGAATTTCATTTAAATTCAAAACTAGATTTAAAACATGTGGCCAGGGCATGATTTCATTCCATTTTTTGTTTCAAAATAAACAAATGGCAATAAATGGATAGTAGCTTCCTGAATTAGTATTTTTCCTAATGATTTTCACTTTCACAAGTAGTGATAACTTTAAAAACTAAACTGGTTAAGTGATAGAAGGGAGACAGTAGCTGTTCCTATTAAATGCACGGTGATGAACTAGTCTCTGCCCCCAAGAATTTTCCATATAAATGGAAAAGAAGAAAAGAATGACAAAAGAAGTAATGATGTGGCAGACTTTTTCTGTAATTTCCTTTAATGTCACAGCAAAGGTCTTTCAATGGGTAAGGTTAGGCAGCTGCCTGCTTAAGATGGCTTTATTTAAGTGTGGTGTAGTATAACTGGGGATGGGACTCTGACATAAAGCATGGACAATATTTAAAAACATATAGACAGTTAATACTGAAAAAGTGTTGACAGTGAAATTGAAAGCTGTCGAATGTGGTTTGGCCAGTGTTATTTAAACCCTGTTGATGCAGCTTTAGCAGTTGTTCCTGACAGCTGAGGGACAAGGAATGCCTTGGGCTGGTAAAATTTGTAACAGCTCAGGAGTTTTGTTGAAGTTTAGGTCTKCAAAGGTACGGGATATGAGTTAAGCCTTGAAGCATCTAGACTGTTATTATATGGATGCCTTGCAGATAGACACATTGACAGTCAGTCTTACTGAACAGCAGTGTTTTTTCTAGGAGAAGTTTCATTTTTAGGTCCTCTGTTTAGTTTTACATGTGTAGGGTGTTCCTTCAGTATTAGGAGTTGCTTGGAAGAGGCAAATACAAATGCATTGTATTATTAGGTCATAWTCTCTGTTGATAGTAATAATAAAAATGTCCAAAGTCTTCTACTTTTATTGGCCATATGTCAATGCAATTAATATTTAACTATCAAAACTATGTAAACTTAAATATGTGTATACAGTATAGTATGAAACAGTAGTTCAAACGGGGCCAATAGCACTCTTAGCAACTCTTCAGTCTTAATTCTCCAAGTGTAAAAATGGGACTGAAGACTCTCCCCCCAGTGGTTAGAAATCGGCACATGAGAAGTTCACGTTGCCCCAYGTACAAGAAAGGTCACAATGGTTAATCCGTAGTTTACATGCTCACATTCTGTTAGCTGTAGAGGACATTTACATTTTTTCTTAGTTCCGTAGTTAATGGCCTAAAAATTTCCTGTGGGTTTTGCTGTGCTTGGTAAGCTGGCTCATGTCAGTGGAGAGAGTTTGTGTCACACAAGTGGTAAGGTACTCAGAAAAGTAACACCAAAAACCTAKGTAGAAATCGTTTGGAAATGTCACAGAACATGTAGTTTCTAAACCCACCGACTTTTAAAAACCGGRGAGTTTCTGATAATTGAATATTTTTTGTAAGACTTAACTGTTTAGGAGAGGTTTTTTCCTATTTAAAATAGAAATTGTGTCTCTCTCCTACCTTACAGGTTTTCTCAAAACGCTTATGCCAGTGTTATTGAAGCATGGTGCTTTACTCCTGTAGTTTCTGAGTAGCTGGATGTCTTAAATGTTATGCCTCCTGCTAGCTGAGGATCCAAGACACTGAAAGGAAATAAGTCTGCATTGAATTCCTCAGGAGACCATGGAATAGAGATGTTGTGGGAAATGAAAGCAGGGAGATTTTTTTTTTAATGTGTGGAATAGATGCTTAGAATAAGACTACAATGTGTTAGCAAGGGGATGAACAAGGTTTRCAGGGGAACAGAAATTGTTTGATGTGTGTTTAAAATCTTCTCTCTGCTTTACACATTGAGCTTGTTCCTAACATCATAATTCACTTCTACCTTCAGAAGATAATTTTGGACCTCAGCTAGCTGTGCCTGGTAGAAGGCCTTGCTTTTGCAGTGCTCTTTGTCACGCGCATCAGAGTTGGAAGGAGGAGAGTGGAAATTCCTAATATTTGAAGATGTATTGCACAAGTACTGTAAGGTGTTGGGACCTTACAAGGTGCAACTGGAGTTTCAAGTTGTCCTTAATCATTATTGGGTTTCCAGATGTATTTGAGAAAAGGATTTAGGTATGAAATTTGGGATGTTGCCAGAAAACCAAGGTAGCAGGTCTCCCAGGTGTTTTTAAGGCAATGCAGATTACTAAACCTAACTCTCTTCATCATTCAGTAATGTAAATTTGTAGGAATAAAATTTAGRTAGGCAAAACCCCTGGAGTTTAAATTTGAGTAGATGAAGCCTGGTGTAGTGGAAATAAAAAAAACCTGTGTCAGTATAAACTAGTTGTTCTGAAAATACTTTGAATTGTCTGTACTGTAAAAATGCACCTCATTCTCTGGTATAAGATATAAAAATGAACTCCCTGATTTCATTACTATTCTCTTTCTAGTCAAATAATCTTTGATCTTTCAGATTTTAAAGCGCTTTCATTCTCAAAACTGCCTTATATGTTTCTGACTACTTGTAGCATCTTTCATCAGAAGAAAACGACCACAGTTCTTGTTACAGCCAGTCAGATAGTCAGTATGGTTCTCCTCCAAAGGGTTGGTCAGAAGAGTTGGATGAACATGGTCAAACCTTATATACCAATGACTATACTAATGAAAAGGTACTTTTTCCTTCTTCTCATCTTTTCCACTAATTCACTTCTAGAAATGAAATCTGCATTTCCAAAAGTGAAGAGCATACCTCAGCAGTATCTCCTTTTGTTTTTTTTAAAATGTGCATGAAGCTTTAGCAAGTGAACTGACTTTTTTTCTTATGTATGTTCTTTGTTATTTAGAAAGAATTTTATTTCCAGTTGCATATCAGATTATATTAAATGAGCATACCATGTATAATTTTTTAAATTCCTGCCCTCCCCCATCCTCTTGATTATACTTCAGGAATGAACCTTGTACCAACATGTTTTTCTTATTGTCTTTTAAGAGTTGCTCTTGTCTACATAGACCTTCCAGTTAAGATGTTTTTGAACTGAATATAATACTGCTTTATCACTGTCATAATTTCCCTTATTAGAGATTTTCAGTGATGCTTTCAGATGCAAACCTCTTAATTAAATTACAGCTATATCAGCAGATTTATGCCCTRTTCTTATTATCTAATTACTACTGACAACTTACTGTTATTATGAGCATGTCATAAAAATTTCTCCCACATGGAATAAATGACAGTGTTTGTTTATATTTGTAAAGCAGTCCATTTTTCTAATTGTTCACTCAAGTTGCATTTTKTGCATTTTTAACTATTAAAGAGTTCACTGAAATAGTACTTTATCGTATTATAGCACCACCTCTTTTCCGGTTAAAATATGGAAGTTTTGTTTGCAAGAAATTTTTAAATAATAGAGTTTTATATCAGTTTTGGAATTTTATCCTGTTTAATCTGTTTCTGACAAACATTTGTAAAGCACATACCTGTGTTTTAGCAAATATGCAGCCTTCTTTTTTAATTGCACTGGGATTGATAGAAAACAGCATTTCCTACCATAGYTGTAGGAAGGCAGTCTTGTGAAACCTACTTGAGCCAAGAACCTTGCTGTGAGTGTTTCTGTGTATATTTTTGTGCAATCTTCTTACAGATTTTTGCTCATTACAATTCTTTTCTTTCTGCATGATCAGTCCCAGTTATCATGAGTTTACCTCTTTGATTGTGGGAGTTGCTTGTAGAGATTACAGAARTTATATTGTCCTCTTCATGATTTCTCTAAGAACTGCATCTCATGTTTCCATTGATGTTTTAAAAAAGTTGTTCAACAAGTGCATATATTCCTTAAATTATCAACAGTTGCTGGTTGAGCTTCTTGTAATTTTATGTATAAGGTCCTGATGCAGATCTGATGGAAAGATTGTGCCTCCCTAAACTGACAACATAATGTTGGTAAGAATGAGATATGCCATCTTAAAAAAAAATATCTGTTTATCACAATCTCTTGAGTGATATTGCAGGGCTTTTTTTCTGAGGAGTTACAGAAGGAAAAAATCAGGATGCTGAAAAGCGTTGCTGTCATCGCAATCTAACCTTGTTTAGTTAATGGAGGTTGTGCATTAGACACTGCTGAAGTGGGTGGCACTTAATTAAAAATTAACTTTAAATCTCAGGTCTCAGAGATTTACTGTTGTGGCTGTCACTCTGATTACATTTTCTATCATCACGTTTCTTTCTGCAGTGGATAAAACACGCAGATGAACAAGGTAGACCATACTACTACAGTGCTGATGGTTCCCGATCAGAATGGGAGTTACCTAAGGTGAGTGACCTAAAAAAGAAACTTTAACAACTTGGGGCTTTCCCCTCCTCCTGCATGCGTGTTCTGTGGGACTTTAATGTGAGGTATTAACCACCAGAGGACTCAAATATTGCTCTTTGTTATTTAWTGCATTTTTGTGGAATTTCTGATTGTGAAGAGAAAAAAAATTATACTCAAGGACATGAAAAATGGATGTATGTAACTATTCAGATGTCAAAGAAGATCTGGTGTCTTTGCTGAACTGAGCTTTCTGTGCAARGCTGCAGAATAGAATCTGTGATTTTGCTGTGATAAAGAAAACCTGTGCAGGGAAAAAAGAAACCTTCACTGAGAAACTGTAGTCTATTTTTAGCACCTTCCAAAATGCTTTTACAGACAAGTGTTGAAGAACAAAAGTTTCAGCGGAGTTTTGTGGTATCTTGGAGGATGACACAGTTTCACCAGATGCGTGTTCTGGTATTTATTGATTTTGTAGTGAAAATAGAAATTTGTAGGGAAGTGACAGATCTAGGGACACTTGGTAGTCTGAGGATGTACCTAATACTATTTAATTCTCATTTTCACTCCGAAAAACTATAGGGCATTTGTCATATGGGTGTTGTTATATATGTCTTCCCCGCTCTTCGTTTGTTCAATCCTACATAGTAAGGTGTGACCATTAAAAAACATTGTTTCACACAAAACTGTGTGCATAAATGTATGAAAAAACATGTTTCTCCATTATTGTTTTATCGGCACAAAAATCAGTGTCCGACATCACTTCCACTCAGAAAGGAGCAACCTTAATAGATAGTGCTTTCATAATATCGTGAGAAAATATTTACATTGAAATTTATGAATGAAGTTATATACTAGGCTGTTTTGTTATGTCAGATAGACAGGTATCATAGACTAGGTTTTACCAGAAGCAGTTATTACTTCAGTATGTATAATTGAAATTAATTTTGGGGAAGAATGTCATGTGTATTTCATTCTATGACTTATGCTGTGCAGGAAGTTTTGACTTGAAAGAAATAGTGTTTCAAAAAATAGATTGAATTTGGATTTGAATTAAATAGCAAATTGCCTTTAATCCAACTAGAATAAGTCACAAAGGTAATCCAGAACTGTTACCTGAGGCATGTTAGCATAAAAGGAGTGGGTTCTAGTTGTTTAGTAGTGCATATTATTCTAGGGATTCTAAACAAAATCCAAGTTCTCTTGTATTGGTAGTCACCTCCAGAATAAAACATAGCCTTTGGTTTGGAATTTGTGATCTGATATATTTTAGTTCTTGTTTATTTGAAAATGATCACATATTGCTGTTAGAAATTTTCCTTGAAAGTTATTTCTCTTGGTCCATTTGGGCAGAATTTACTTTTTAATTCCTTCTTGAAACTAGTAAATCTCAGCTGGCATCAAATATGAGGTAAACAGAAGACAATGAGGAATTGACTCTTAGATTCATGATCCAAGAGTCTCTATATTTCCAGAAATCCTTATCTTTTAACTTTAAATGCTGTGGAATAGATTAAATATTTCAACAAAAGATTTTTCTAGTTTATGTAATTATATATTTGAGGATGTTATGCTTGTGAGTAATCCAGCATGATTGAAGATTAGTCTCTCAAAGATCTTGCTGAAGCTGGCTCTAAAAGTACTTAAATGAATTAGAAAGACATCTCTGACCACAAAACCACTTTGAAGAAAAATAATCTGTACTGAAAACTCTGTTGAGTAGTGAGAGAAAACTATAGAAAGATCTCAGCATTGTAATACATGCTTAAATGAAATCTAAGTTACTAGGAAAAATCCTACTTTTGGTTAGGTTTTTTTTCCCAGGGTATTTAGTTCAAATATCTGCCAAAACTTAGGAAATAAAATGATGGAATAGCATGGTAGTGCTATTAAACCAGAAAAAGAAGAGACTCCTTTTGTTAGATGGTTCTTAATAATCTGGATTTCATTAGAACTAAAAATGGTTCAGAGGTTTCTGGAAATAGCACACTAGCTGAGCTAATACTATGACATTAAAAATCTTCAGAGTAATAGAATTAACTGTAAATGTTCACATGCTTGGGAATAACACAGTGTTCCTGTATGTGTGCTAAAAATTGTGGGGGTATRTGTTCAGAAGGGAGGGCAGTTACAAAACAAATTACTTTAGACAGTCTCACAGAAAGCCCTCCAGTCATGTGAATTTAAATAACATCTAGGAATAGCTGGATGCCTCTGGCTGAAAGTGACGTTTCAGATGGAGTAGCTTTGACAACTGCTGAAAAGTCTATTAAGACTCATGATGAGTGTGACCCAGCTTTCTGCAGTGGAAGAGAAGAACATGCTGAATTAATCTTTAAAATGGGTAATAATATTTTAATCATAGTTTCTACTACATCTTGCAGAAGACAGAGTTTTCTGATCTGGAGCATTCTGCTGTATTCAATTTTTGGTTCTTGCCAATTATTAAAAAAAAAAAMCCCAACAAACCAGCAAATAAAAGTTCCTGCATAGATCACTATAATAAAATATGTTTCTTTCCTATTTTGTGAAGGAATACTATCTAAATTCAGGTTAAGAAGAGCTACAACCCTATTCCAGAAACCTAGTTTTCTAATAGGAGTTTTATGACTGAAGCAAATGATAATTCTATATCAAGGGTGAGGGGAATTAAATTCATCTCAGAAGTGAGAACTCTCTAATTTCTGAAGTTTTAAAAAAAGTTAACCTATCAAAATGACAAAAACATGGAGTGAAAGCTATCTAATGAATATTGAATAAATAGCTCAAAGGGGAGTTAGAGAGAACAACATAAAAAAAAGTAGAGATTAAAAATATCTCAGATTCTCAAAATGCATTCCTAGGTCAATACCTGGCATAAGAACATGATGCTTGGCTTTCCTCTGAGCGAGCTCACTGATCCAGGACTAGCCTTTGGAAGAAAATGTGTGTACTATCAGTGTCTGGAGTGAGCTCAGTTTTGGTGTTAGTATTTACAGGCTGTGATATTGCAATTGCATGTGTTCTTCTCACAAGTTCCTGCAGCATTAGTTCCCCTTGCTGTATCCACAGAGGAAGCTGTAGCTGGAGGAGCCTCACTTTTGGCAGTCTTAATGGACCAGCAGTCTGTTAATTCACTGCCAGCGTGGGGTGTGAGTTCAGGGGCCTCAATTCTGGTACTTGGTGAATGGTTTTCCTGCTGGAGACCTGAAAGCTGTCAGACAGAGCACGCTAGCTGAAAAAATGACAGTAAAACAGGGTGCAGGTAATGTCAGCAAGATATCATGCAAACAAATGGTGAAAGAAAATATATATGAGAACAGGTAAATAAGGCTTGGTTGTCTTATGGTAAATTTGTCTTGTGCTGAGCTGTGCTGCTAGATTTGAGGTTCTATACAGTGTGTGTTGGCATTTGAGTCTACTTCAAGTCAATGCACTAGACAGTTTCATTAGCAAGAGTGAGTCAGCATCACATTCTTGGATTGCTTGSTGAAAGTTCAGACAGTCTGAGCTGGTGTGAGCATCTAGGTGGTTTCTAATGACACAAGTGATACAACAAACCTGAGTTAAGTATGACAAGGCAGTCAAATTTTTTTTTTTCCTTTCTCTCTAGTATGTGTATTTATACTCACATAGCCTGGTCTGGTCTTCCTYGTTTGTCCTGGGGTTTGGTGGTTCCCACTTCCCCCCAGCTTTTGGTTGGGCACGCAGAGCCTGTGGCAATCAGCGATGACGTGGGGCTGCTCCTCAGAGATGAGCAGTCTTGGTGATCCTGAGGTAAAGTTAAAGCAATGGATGTCCAAGACAGCAAAGTGAACAAAGTAGGTTATCCAGAAGTGTATTTCAGTCACTTTGACATTTGAGCTAGAGCTCCTTTTCCCAGTGGTCTTCTCATTCTGTGTGGGTTCTGTTCCTCCAGTGTGGCTGATGCCTCCAACTGCTGCAACCCAGAGATTCTATGGCAGAGAATGAGGAATCTTTGTTCCCTGGAGAAGAAAAGGAAATTAAGTCCTTAAAAGGACAAAAATAATCCTTATTTACTTATTTATAATGGTTTAAGAAAAATGTGTTTAGTTGATTAGAAAAACAAAAGCTGTAACATAGGTCTTATGTCTATCATGACAMCAAAAAACTTTATTCAAAGTCAACAATAGTAGGAGCACTTGAAAGTTGTTTTGAGGCAACATTTAATTTCTTTTTAAGAAGAATCTTCTATTTCAGACCATCTATTGGGACAACTGCAAATAACATATATGAGGTACTAAAGGGTACAAGGATAACAGTATTTTTAAATGCTGCTGTTTTGATCTTTGGTTGCATTAAGGTCAAATGCTTCACTTCAGGTCTTTACAAACTTTCAGTATTGGTTGCTTCCCAGTCTTTTCTCCCTTAACCCGCCCAATTCCTTTTATCTGACTGAAGATGTTGCTAACACAAACCAAGAAGAATATTTTTTCTGTTTGTTAAAGCTGACAGATCTGTGTCATCTCTGTAAGAATGGGGACAACTGCTACAAATAACTTGGAGGTGTTATGTTTGTTTCAGCCACAATTAGGCTAGGACAGAGCCTTGAGCCATGCCACATATCAGCTTAAAATTAAATAGAAATCACTCAGCCAGTTGAGAAGGTTAGAAAATTTCATACTGAGGCAAAGAAAGCCTTTAAGTAGCCAGCAAAGGTATTGAACAAATTTAGCAATGAAAAGAATACTGTGTGACCTAAATTTACACCACTGGTGTCCTTAACCTACAGCAAGAGCTGTCACAAAAAACATSTGTTTTGCTGGGTGTGCACACTCAGAGAATGAACAACTTGCTCGCGTGCTCCCTGTGTGATTGGAGATGCTCCCAATGAAATGGGGAACAAGCTGAGGTGATCTGCCAGAGGGGTCAATGTAATGGGACAAATTTGAGCTTATGGAGGATTTTCAAGGAGCCATAGTGTGTAAATTTGGAGTTGTCTGCTGCATTTTAAAAAACTTTAGAGTCAGGAAAATAACTTTGCACCCTAAGAAGATGCTGTTACGGCACATGGTGTAGCAGGGTTTGTCCTACCAGGCAMTGTGTAGTCTTGAATGGGTCAGTTTTATTGCAGTGGACAGCCCTTACCTGATCTCTGTCTTCAAGATTGCACCRAGTCTTAGGCATAGAAAGCCTGCTTATTGTTACGCAAAAACAAGATTTTGTGTGAGGGAAGGCAAACCCAACCTAGTTTCTGGTAAACAGTGGTAAATGCTGCAAATGCAGTGGGAGAGAGAGCAGCTGCTCTGCAGGTAGGAGTCCTGTCGAGTGTCAGAAAGGGAATCGGGCCTGAAGCTGTTCTGCAGGGCTTTTGGAACTAAGGTTGGGTGCGAGCAGAGCAAAGAGTCGCAGGGTGGTGTCATCCAACCAGGCAAGGCTTCCAGCTCTCTCCAGCCAGTGGACTCTGCCTGGTGTAGAGGATGGCGAGTTCTGTTGGACAATAGTCTGGAGCGGTGTCTGCATCTCCCTCTGATTCTCTTTGGAGATCACAGATCAATTCATTTATTTTAAAAGTGGAGGCTTGTCTTGAGCTCAGAAATACATAAGCTTTTTATTTCCACATCACACACCCCCCTCCAGTGTCTTTTACTATTTATAACGAATAAAACAAACAAMCAACCTCATAGACATCTGAGAAAAAAAAGGTTTACTTGAAGTCTCTATTGTGAGAAAATGGGGCAAAAATGTCAAATGTTCCCTTTAAAGACTTGTCAGTTTACTAACCCTGTTTGTGTCACCAATGCAAATTATTTAAGCTGCTAAGATGCATAGAGCTCAGTGTTCCTGAGTTGTTAACAGTGCTTTGTTGATGAGCTCCATATACTGTTGCTTTGCTTAGATATGTTTAGTAAAATTTGAAGTTCCCTTCTCCTTCAAGATGGGTTTGTCTGTTAGATAAGTTAACTCCTGATGGCTTGTGATAGTATCAAAGGCACCTTTTAAATATAGATCACCTGTAATTAGGCTTGTGCCTGTATCCTAAATCTTAAAATGTACTTAAATTCAAGAGAAATTACTTCAAAATATATCTTTGTTTATTCAATTCCTCGAGTTACTCAAATGGAAAGTGCATGGAAGATTTCCATAAATAATGTATACCAGTGTCAGTAATGTGTAAATCTATTTCTGAAATAAACAGTTCTGTTTCATAGCAAGAAATGTGTTTGAATTGCCTACTTAAATGAGTTAGAGCTGCTGCAAGGAACACTGTTTGTTGCAGCCTTTGCGATTTAGACAGAGTTTCACTGAAAATTGTTTAGATTTTAGCTGTAATACTGGTGGGCCATTTTGCTACACGTTGCTCAGCTTGCTGCCACTGTTTGGGTTGTGGGAGCATTGGCAGAGTGGATATTTCCATAACAAGAAAGTAAGCTAGTACTAGGATCCTTGCAGCATGTATGATGCCTTAGCTTTTGATTTAACAAGGAGACAAACTGAGAATTCTTTAAACCTCACCATTGTAAGGAAGCAGTTGTCATGTGAGTGTAAATGTGCTGAACCCAGTAAAAAGGCAGTGCAGGCTCGGAAGTGAGTTTGCAGTGACAGCTGATACATTTTGTCTGTACATGAACTACTGAGTTTATTTCTCAGTACTGCAAGATCCATTCACTTGGAAGTACTTTACTACTCTTGTGCATATTGAAATAATGTAACAAAGTGCTAATTTTATTTTGCTTTTAAGCATCTGTTGGCTTATTGGAGCATAAGCTCTGTTCATAGTAAAATGCAAAGCTAACTCAAGCATCGTGAGTGCCATTGCAGTAGTAGTGCTGGTTCTTTATTTGGGCAATAAATGTAACTATTATGCTTAGATATAGCATTTAGGTTGTTACGGTTAAACCTTGCCATGCTTTGTTGGTATGTGCAGGTGTAGGTTATTCTGTCTTGCAAGACCTGAGGCTCTGACCTTACAGCAGGAATCAGTAGCAAAACAGTAGAATTCAGTGTCCTTGCAGGGATTGTTCCTTTAGCCTTCTCACATAAAGGGGGCACTTGACTTTCCTTTGTTACTTCTTACCTGGTGGATTTTAGTACTTTACATAACTCCACAAATGCTGCCTTAAGTTTCTTTCTCTGTGGAGATTTTAGTCGTTTGATACTGATTAGAAAGAATGAGGGTTTTTTAGTGACTTAAAAAACCCATACATTGATGTTGTCTTTCCTTGTTTGTATTTTCAGTATTAAACTGTGAAATATTATTAGAATTTTTTATAATGTACTGATTGTGATGATGTAAAATGGCAACACTATTAATGAAAAGTATGCTGCAATTCTGAGATCTACTTAAAAGCCGTGTCCTTCTCATGACCTTCACGTTTTTGCAGCCAGTATGTATTTGCATGCTCTTGAGTTACTAGAAAACCCATGTTACGATAAATATGGTCTCTCCTTGGTTGTTAGTTCTGCTAAGTTTTAAAATTATTTCCTGCTAAATATTTCTCTTCCATGCTTATGACATGTGTACATTTGTACCTAGTGTGTACATTCCACACCAACAAATTATTTTATAAGCAATTTGATGTGTTTATTCTGAAAAAGCAAGTCCTCACCCTCGTGTCTCCTCTCCTAGGCATCCCAAATCTTTGGGTCAAAGAGAGTAATTCCCAGGCAGTCGTAACAATCTAAATACTTTCCTGCAGGATAACAGGGTTTTCTTTTTCTTACACAAGACCTGGACAGGTGCTATAGTACTGTCATTGCTATACGAAGAGTGACTGTTTAAATCTTGTATTTATTCTAATTCCTTGGTGGTTCTCAATACCCTGTTAGGTTGCAAAGTAAGCAGTAAGCTGTTGCAGAAGAAATCAAACATCTCTCTGCCAATTGAGAGTATTATCCCAACATGCCAGTCTTAGTTACTGCTTCAAAGAGGACTACAGGAGAAAGCACAATTCTGAAGAATAAATGCAAAATAAAACCAAGGCTGTTTTCACACCCTTCGGTAGTGACATCAGGAGCCTGAAAGTTTGACCATTTAGGCATATAAGTGGTATGTCCAAGTCTTGTTTGCATGAATTAGATTCTACTTACAATTTTATTTTTCTCTTCTGTAGTATAATGCTTCACCACAGCAGCAGAGAGATATAATAAAGAGCAGGAGTCTGGACAGGAGGCTACAGGAACCAATAGTTTTAACAAAATGGAGGCACAGCACAATTGTGCTGGACACCAACGACAAGGTAGGAGCAAGTTAAACTGCATGCTGAAATGCSACCTGTTTCTGATGTGTGACATATTTAATGTACCAAAAATGAGTATGCATGAATTTCTGAAATTCCATTTTTCTTACGTTCTCTTGTATCATTGCTTACAACATTCAGCAAAACCAAGGGCTGTTCAATATTTTTTACTACGGTTACTTTGTGAGTAGTAGCTCTCTTCTTGTCCTTGAAGTATTTTAACTAGTGTTAGTTCAGGGGAAAAGCTGTGCGTGGTTACAGCAGGGTTGTAATACTGTTATTGAAGGGCAGAGGACAGTACTGAAAGTGCTGAAACACTTGGCTTTGATCCTCTCCAGAGCTGAGCTGGTGTTTAGTCTGACAAAAAGGCTGTGAGTCAGTAACAACGAAAGCTGTTTTCTATCCTTATGTTTCATATTAAGGCGTGTTCTTGATAGTATTTTTGGACTGCACACTTATAAATGCTGTTTAGGCCAACAAAGAGACAGGGCCTCTCCCTTGTTCTCCCTCTGCTTTGATGTTTTTCCTAGCCATTTCTGCTTATGCTGGGCCATTCTGCCTGTGGGTAAGGAGAGCTGATGTGAGCTGAGCAGGGAGGAACTGAAACGGGCAGTGTAGGGTGGTGGCTGGCTGGTTTCTGTAACTTCGCTGCACTCCATCCCAAAATCCATGGAAAATCAAATACTTGGCAATGCTGAAATTTTAGCACAGACTACTCAGAGTGAGATACCAGGAAATGGCATTGTAAGTTTCCTTTTGCTAAAATTCCGAGAAAAAATTTGAATGCATGCAGATTTGGAAGTGTAGGGAAAAGCCTGTGAGTGGCCTTGTGTAATCACAGATGTCAAAACCAGACTTGAATGGACAAAACACAGTAGTTGTAATGACAATGGATCTGCTGCCCAGAGCGTTACTTGCTCGACCTGTTGTTTCCATTTTAATGGACTTGCTTTTCATGAGTTGACTTAGCTCTTCAGAACAGGATTTATTGGATTTGATCTTGAGCTTTTGAGTTGTCAGTTTAGAATATATCATGCGTGGTGTTGAGGAGGCAGTGGGCCGTGCTTGGCTGGAGACTTTGCACCTCTCTGCATTAATTCATCTTGAGCAGTTCTGAGATCCTGCTGCTGTTCCTTTCCCCTCCCTCCTCCTGTTCCTCCTCCTCACGCATCCTTCTGTACTCAGTGTGTTGTGGCACAATATGAGAGACAGCCTAGATGGAGCCCTGATAAATCAAAGCTGAGTGGACACTTCTAGCCTCATGTGCACTTTATGCTTCACAGGTATGAATAATTTTGTTGGAGATAGCTTAAAGTTTTGGCTTCACTTTTAAAGGAAGACTTACCTTTTMATTTTTTGGCATAAGATTTACTGCTGTTTCGGAAAGACCTTTGTGTAGTGCTGCACTGAATGGAAAAGCTTTTGTAAAACATTGAATAAGTGGAGCTGTTTACGTTTTTTCAAGGCTCAGTGTTTACCTATCAAGAACTTAAACCTGGTGAAGCAAACATGAAAGTGCACAAATGCTATGTGTAATAACCAAAAGAAACTCTATTTGAGCCACATTCGTGAAGTCTAAGTCAGTAGCCTAAAGTTCCTTGAACAGTTTCAAAGCATGTAGGCAGCATGTGTTTTTTATTGGTAAGGAGGCTATAGTTCATATGAAGCATAACATTAATGCTTTGAGAAAATTAAAAATGTGTATTGCAGTAATAAAGTAATGTTTTGTGGCAAGACAAGTAATTTTTAGTGCGTTAATGCACGTGTTTTGTTACCACTAGCAGACAAACTGTTAATATATTCTGCTTTAAATTAGTACGTGGAAAAGTTCATTACCACAAATACTGGATTTCTTGTTCCAGAGTTGCTTACTGTGTGAAAGCTATCTCAAATTCAGAATAAAAGAGAAAGGAAAAMGACTAGTATTTGTCTGGATGTGCATGTGAACCCTAAGCTTGCTTTTTAGCTGTCTCCTAGGGAAGCTATTTCCTTTTTATTTTCCCTATTTGTTTTTCCTGGAAAACACAACTCAATTGTATGAAAATAGGCCAGTCAAAAGGGTACTTGAAATGTGTCAGAGTGAAAGTATGGGTTGCCATGGCTCATGAGAATCTGATGATACCAAACATACTTGTTAACAGTTTATTGTCTGTGGCACATACGTGTATATAGCCATCAACTAAAAAATTTGATAAGCATAGGAAAAAATACCTCCCTGGGAGGAACAGTGTTGATTTTATTAATTTGAACAATGTTTTTTTCTTCGCAGGCATTTGAAAATATGAAACATTTAGGCTGTTCTACTTAGGAGTGCTAAAGTTCTCTGTTACTATGTCACTAAAAAAACTAGTGGGCCACTTCTGTAGGTAGATTTGTAYACGAATTTTAAAGCACAAGTGTGCAGAATGCTGTGTAATGCTGCAAAAGCACACTGGGTTTTGGAGAGTTATCAAGGGAATTAAAAAGAGAGAAGGGGAGAAATGTGTTAACAGTAACAGAGAACAAGTTATGTTTCTCTTCCATCTGGAATTCTTTACCAGATTTTCAAGCAATGTATTTGTGCAAAGCAATCATTACTTCAGAGGAAACGCACATGCCTCTTTTTTTTTGCTCCAGATGGGCAATTTTTTGAGTTTTCAGAGATCTAGTATTTTATTTTGGTCTGTATTTAACAGTTCAAAACAAAACCCCAAATCTCTTAGAGATTTTCAGTGTTTAATTATAAGGAAATTAATGATCATGACTCATAAAAATTAATAGAGGTGGTATATGTTTTGCTACATATATAACTTTTTTAGATGCTAATCTTGTATTTACTAACCACACGGAAACATATATTGTTTCCTTTAAAATCTTAGTATTTATTATATGGTATCTTGTAATAAGTCAGTGTTTTAAATATAGTTCATAATTTGATAGCATGGTCATACGAAAAACTGCCCCTTAATGAGGATGAAGGCTTTGCTTTGAGCTGATACAGCATGTATTAACACACTTTTTTCAAATGGTTATGTACTAATTAACCCAGTTTGAGTGTTGTCTGCAAATCTTGTAAGAGCGCTGCTTAGGAAGCAAGTTTAGAATATAGCTGYCTGAGAATATTATGAATGCTCTAAAGAAGTACTTTTCTAATATGTGAGTGTGTAAAAAGAGGGAGGAGAGAAAGTATCTTTCGGTTAAAAAAATCGAAATAGTTGTAAGAAAGATAATAACTTAYATTGACTATTTGAATTTTATAGGAATCATCAACTGCTTCTAAGGCCGGTTTTCCTGAAAATGAGTCGTCTCCTTCTTCACCAAAGCATCAAGCCACAGTCAGTATACAAAGTGTTTAAATAAATAAGTAGATGTTGTAGAAACTGGGCTATTCATAATAAGAGAATTGAGGGTAAGCCTTCTTGTTACTGGGAAAAATAATGGGATAAAACTAATTGAAGGCTTTACGTTTTAAAAGGAATGCATTACATCCAACTCTGTTTTCAGGAAAAAATGTGAATATCTTTGGTTTAAATGCAACTTAGTGATAGTAGATTAAGTTAGAAATTCACTGTGGAATGAAGTGTGCCAATTATGTAGAACTCAGTTTGCTTCTTCCAACAGTCATATCTTCTCCCGTAGCATCTTGAAAGGTAAAAACAGAAACAAATTCCCTCTCTTCACAGAATCCCTCACTGTTAGTAGTCAGTAATAGTCTGTAGTATTTGATATCTCTAATTTTGGCTTGTGTTTCAGTCTCTATTTAAAGAGATGTAGGGGACCTGGCATAAAGAAACTATGTCCTTTTGATTTAGTAGAATAACTACTGGGAGAAAAACCTAAGCCTGCTAAACAGCTTTTTAAATTTTAGTTTATATTTTAAATGTGATAATTCTTTTTTATACAGTGGGAAATAAATAAAAAAAATTGAGTTTTTTATCCTTTTTTAAAGATTTTGGAACTGTGCTACAGTAGCATTGAAATAAGTAGCTTGGTCCATTTTACCAGCCCTTTGGTAGGTACCTCAGGGCATTAAAGGCACAGTGTCTTACACAGTCTCTCTCACAGTGTAAGTTTTTCATTCTTACTCTGTGTGCAGAGGAATAGTTCTCTGGTTTATTCATGATAATCCATTCTTACAACACTTCAAAGAGTTTTTCACAATGAAATAAACATTGTTTATTAAGCAAGCATAACTGATAGCATTACACAAAAGCAATTACTACTGCATGTGATCTAATTTCTTTAAATACGGCTCAGCTCTTGATTTTTTAAAATTGTATTTTGTAGAACAGCTCATTCCTGGTTTAGATAGTAGAAAAAAAATCTGTATTTTCTTTAGCTGTGCCATGGGATTTAAATGTTCCTTAGAAAGCTGGTAAATTTTTGAGAATTTTGATCCTTAACTTGCTTTCCTCTTCTTTTTCCTGATTCCATTAATTTTCCCGTTAGTACCCCCTAGTGTTGCTGCTGAGTAGGACAGTATGATACGTTCTCTRAATAATTCTCTGGAGCATCCCCACTGGTTCCACCATGAGTAATTGATTAAAACCATAATTTATTTCAGAAAGTGAGCACAGGTTGCTCAGTCACTGTGAAAGCTGGTGACAGGCTGTTCTGCTTATTAAAGCCAAAGATTTGTTAGAAGAGTGCAGTGCATAGGACTGTTGGTCCATGGTCTGCATGGATCACAAATCATGTAAAGAATGGCATGATTCATTTGTTTGTTGTTTTGGAGGGTGGATGAGGGAAGGATCTTCCTTCTTCTATTGAAAATACCAGTTTTGGAAAATAATGCATCCATCACTGGCTTGGGAAAGCATTCCAGCCCAGTGAAGATATTAGATTGAGTATCAGTTCCCATTGGACTGAAATAATATCTGATCCACCAGCTAAACCCCTTTGTTCTTGATAATGTGTCTTTTCTGTATTTTATGTGCTGAGCTTGAAATGTGTAGGTAAAATTTTTAAGGTCCATGAAAAACAGATCTATTGTCTCTGGCAAGAGTGTTGTCCACAGTATTCTAACAAAAAATTTTCTTCAAAATTGCATTCTGTAGTTATGGTCCACTTAAATTCGAGATTTAGACGAAAATGCTGAAGAGGATTTATCTTGTATTTTCATTGGATCTAGAATCAAGGTCATTTTTTAAATGCTAAAACTAATTTGGATCCTTTCCCTAGTTGATTGTTTCAACTAATAGCTTATTTCATAAATTGGGAACTGTTAGAAGCTGTTACTGAAAAGGAATTAATAAAAAAAAAATTAGCATTCTTTTAGCACCACTGACTGGTAGGAGAAGGCTGGGGTGACAGGAAAAAATGATAGAATTTGACACCTCATCTTGAGATGGTAGTATAAGTGAGTCTTTTTATCCTAGAATGCTTTTTCAAATATTCCTTTATTTTATTATTTTTGCACAGAAACTAGAAATACTCACTGCAGACGCTTCAAACTTGCAAAACACCCTTCTTGTTCAGCAGTGTTCTTTTTCCACCAATCACTGACTGCTCTTCAAATTTTTTTGTAGACATACTAATATAGACGGTTTTCATCAAGAAGACATAACTAAACAGTTTAAAATTCTACTGTTTTCCTTGGGGATAGTAAAAAAAAAGGACATCAAAGAAATGCTTCACTCTTCTGTTTTCAACATGAATATGTTAATATTTTTATGTACTTCAAACATGTTTTAAAATATGAAATTATGTTAAAATTACTTGGAAGAATTTTCAGGGAATTTAGGCTGKTTTTTTGTCAGCCACCTTCTATTTTAGTAAAGGACTAATGTGCTATTACACAAATCGTTATAAATTTACATTCATAATYTTCTCTGTCTACTATCACAAATTATTTAGTTTGGCTTGTCCAAAGAACCTTGGTCTTGATGAAGGAAAGCTTTTTACTCTCTGAATGGTAATAAGTACTTTCCCAGAGGAATTTTCATTTTGCTSATCTCTGAGTATTTAAATATGTTTAAAGACAGTTTCTTGAAATTATAATGTGAGCAAAGATGGCTCATTGCCAGAAATGGATTATTTGGGGGATTGAATTCTGTGATGTGATGTTAATAGAGGCAGATTTTCTTTTATATTTCTCATGTTCTACTCTTGTCTTACAGGGTCAAGAAAAGTATGGGTTATTAAATGTGACAAAAATTACAGAAAATGGGAAGAAAGTTCGGTAAGTCTTGGGCTTCTAAAAGTGCATGTGCTTAGGGTTTATATAAGGTCTTTTATATTAGGAAAGTATACTGGGATTTGCAACTTCTTACTTTTTGTCTGCATTTGTCTTAGAGGTTTTCCTGTATGACACAGGGTAACCTTATCTCATGTGTTCSTCCCAGTGAGCTAAAGATAATGGACTGCAGAGAGCCAGAGGTTCATGTATCAGGGCTTCACACAGGGCAGCAATGTCATGAAGGTGCATTGATGAGAGACAGCTTTTTAAAATTGGATTGATTGATTTATTTAAGAGCAAATCTGTATAGGCTATAGCCTGTCTTGTTCCTTGGATAAAATCGATGTAAGAGGAGCTTTCAGACTTCCACTTGATGTCCTTTAACTTCCGTGGAGTGTACATGCCATGTGCTTGCTAATTCTTCCTTCACTATGCTTGAGAAGGGTTTGAAGCAGTGTGTTGCCCACTGCCAGTCTCCCTGTAGGTGATGAGTGACCTCATTTCTAACTTCTTTCTCTGCCTCTCAGGCAGGCATTTGCACTATAAATCGTTTTGTGCAATCAAGGTACATTTCTGGTGTTTTGCAAAGAGACAGTGGCAAGTACTGCAGAAGTGTGGCACATCCTCAGATTTGAGTTTGCTTCTTGCCTTTTTTGCCTTTTTTTTGGTTTGTTTTAATT
Organism: Amblyornis subalaris; assembly: GCA_018881555.1. Classification (NCBI taxonomy): domain Eukaryota; kingdom Metazoa; phylum Chordata; class Aves; order Passeriformes; family Ptilonorhynchidae; genus Amblyornis; species Amblyornis subalaris. The sequence goes on from JACAXG010000010.1 coordinate 12,991,753, forward strand.
TGACCTTTTAAATCTAATAGTGTGTTATATCTAGTTCAGTGTTTCCCAGACTTTTGATGCATGAAACATGTGTTTCCTGAGGATTAAATAGCCAACACCCAGCTGATATTCTAGAACCACCCTGAGCTAGTCCAGTGCAGCTGAACAGCACATCTGACCTCCAGTTTGGTTCCTCAGAGCTGCTTCTAAGAGTTTGGTAGACTTGGGTGGACAGTGGCTTGTGTAAGCTGCTACTGGTACAATGTACTGTCATCGTTTACGTTGCATCTGTTGGAATCATTGATCTGGATTACTGCACTGCTGAACAGAAAGATGCAACATGGCCATCCTGTCACTTTGAGAGCTGTTAAGTAATAATTCATGCTGGGCAAAGGGAATAGATGTTTAGGGCTTGTCAAGATTTTATTTTTTTTTTATAACCTCAGGAGGACAGGTCCACTGGCATAAATCAAGTAGTCAGACAACTGAAACAACTCATTCTTTTTCTTAATTTTTGAGATGTGTAGCAGATATTTTATTGCCAGTATAAATGAGCTTATTACATAAACATGGGACTTGCATCTCAGATCAATGAATTTTAGAATTATGCAGTACTTTGGCATAATCTATTAAGTACACAGTAGGCTGAGCATTCCAGATTAGCTCCTTTGAAATTATAATTGCATGGTGTTTCTCTTGGTGAACTGCTTCTACTACTAATTAGCTTTGTTTGATTTAGACTTTGATGGTCAGGCTGGGATTGTTAACATATGTTCCCTTCTACAAATATGATAGCAATTAAGACTTACTGATGCCACTAATGACTGTATATGTGCTTGAGTATATTATCATACAGGTCAGCTGAGCAACAATGATCGACGGTTAATATCTACTCTCAGAGTCAATTTATTTTATGTTTGTTTACAATTATTTACAGAAAGAATTGGATGTCATCATGGGCAGTGTTACAAGGGTCATCACTGCTGTTCACTAAAACCCAAGGAAGTGGAACTGGCTGGGTAAGCCCAGGAACAACCCCCACCCTCATTGAAGTGTTAGTCATGTAAAGCACGATAAATTAAAGCCCTCTTATTTGCAGGGCCTAGATACTGGTATATAGTCCTAATTTAGAAAAAATAAGTGTGTGTAAGTTGGCAAGAAAATAGTTTAATGATTATGATGTAGCATAAGAAGAAAACCAGTTGTATGTATGTATATTTGACAAGTAAGAAACTGATAACGTTCAGGTGCCCCGTAGGCTTGAAGTTTTTGCTCCAGGCGAAGTATTTTTGTGTTCCTTACTAATGTGTTTGTCTAAACAGTTTGTCTGCTTTGCCATTCTTGGATAGTTTTTCATAAACCTCAGGTAATTTTGAATGTGATACATGTAATAAAGAAAATACTCTGACACTTGGCTTTTTGCATTGGACTACTTGAGCAATGCAGTGTTGTTGTCTTATGAGTTAGTCTTTGTCTTACTGGATTCCATATTTTGTTTTAGATCTTCATAGTGCATGACAAGTACTTGTACCTATTTTGTTGTCTGATGAAGACCAAAAGAAAAACATCACACTGAAGATGATGATTATTCAAATTTTTATCACCTCTAATAGTACTTAATTAAATTTGCTATATTTATCCAGCTGCACTCCTACATTAATATATATAGAAATGGCTCTTTATGAGGCTTACTTAGCCTGTTTTGGAGGTCTGACATTAAACTGTGTGGATCTCCTCTAATAACTAAAGATAGGCCAGATTCAGTGTTCATTATTTCTGTGTACTATCATGAGAATTCCAGCAAAATTGCCTCTTACAGATATGTGCTATCTTGCTGTGCTTTGCTGATCTTTCAAGTTGGCTCACTTTCTGCTGCTGCACTTCATTAAGGGTAGTGAATTGGAATTGACAATTCTTTTCTATAGCATTGAGCTTTTTTCAGATCTGTAATCATATTTTGTTTYGCCTTCTGTAGAAGGGGTAGTTGGAAAAAATGGATGAGGACAGATAAATAAAATCTGGAGTAGAAGAGAATGGAAAGGATAAACTTGGGCAAGATGGTCAAGCAGAGGGAAAAGAAAGGAAGGAAAAATAATAAAGATGAAAGGCATGAGAGAAGGTAAATTACACTTTATGCTAGGAAGTGGATTTTGGTGGCTTGTATGATTTGCTTTTATAGCTAAGAATCCAAAACATATTTTAGTTTTACAGGTATAAATATGTATGTTTTGGAAACTTTTGCCTGGGTAACTAGTGAAGTTCCAAAATCTCAATTACAGCTACTAAGAACTCTTAATTCAAATGTAGCTGTAGATCAAAAGAACTTTTTTTTTCAGCTGTATGTTGGTATCATTAAAACACACAGTGCTAAACTGTTAGTGAGTGTATGATACTGTTAGGAATGATGTGTGCCCAAATGAATTATCCATAAAAGGTAAGCAATAAGCAGAGTTGCACAATTTATGGGCACTAGTGTAAGTTGTGTTACACCATCCAAATATAGTAATTTAAAAATAAATTTAAAAATCAGTAAATAAATTTAAAAATAAAAATGCATAAATTCTTTTGGTAATTTAAGTGGAGCAAAAGTCCCATAGTCACAATATTTCCTGTGAATCACTATCAGTATGTGTACTGTCAAGCACTAGAGTAGGGTCAGCAAAATAAATATCAACAGTACAAACAGAATGAAGTGAAGCTGGAAATATTAAGCAACAATCTCTTTCAAGGACTTAGTGTTTTATACCTGCATAATCACAGCTGGCGTTGTAAATATGTAATTAAGTATTCAGCACACACTCTTTTTGCTCTCTGTAGGAAATTTTTTGGGGGGTATTCAAAATTCCACCTCACCTCTCAAACTTTGTTCTGTGCCCATGTTTTAATAAGGTGAAATCAAGTCTGTTTGACATATGATAAGAATTACATTTCTTCTTCATCTTATGAGGGGAATATTTGCATTCGTCTAGTGATTGATATAACCATATCTACTTTTTTTGTGCATTGTTTTGTGACTTCATCACTTTTCTTCCTTTTTCTCATCAAGTCATTTTGCCAAGGGGGCTCAATTCCTGAGCTCTTGCTCTCGCTGCTTTCTTCTTGGAAAAATGCTCTCAGTCGTCGACCTGCTGTCACCTATGTAAACTCTGCCCAAGTTTCAGCTATCACTGTATGTGTTCTTGTTGCATGCCTCTTGTCACTGTAAGGCTGTTTGCCACTAATCCTGAAAGCAAACCTGAATTTTTCCAAGATTTAGTTTTGACACTTCATATAACACCTCATGTATCTTGTTTGCTGTTTTTGAAAGTCATCCAAGGTGCAAATTAACACAAGTTTATTGCAATAATCCTGTAATTGTTCCACTGGAACAAAGTAGACAGTGTATCTGGTTCGTTGGTGCCAGAATTATAATCCCAAATTTGCCTACTATTTGAACCACTAGTGCCTTGACTAATAAGCAGCATGATATGGTGAGTTTTTTAACAGATATTTTATGTCTGATTCTAACACAACTAATTTAGAATCTTTCTATGGTGCCTATGATACCTTTGATGCAATGGTGTACATGTTGTTTGATAATTCTAGCTCTAATTGGAATACCCAAAAACGTAGATGTTATGCATGAAGAGGTGTAAGGAAAATAGCACAAGGGTGTTCTAGCTATATTCCACATACAGAAAGCTGACGTTAATTTGCAGGATTCTTTAGATACAATTTAAGCATATGTAGTTATGTTTTGAAGATGCCAAGCACAGAAGAGCTGCCTATCAGAAACTCAAAATGTTAGTAGCTAATATGGCAGCTTGTTGCTCAGGGTGAATGAAGGGGAATTTATATATTAATACTAGTGTTAAAAGAAACAAATAGCCTTGACTGGGTTGATTAATTTTTTTTTTTTTTTACTATCACTTTCTCAGCACTCTATCAGGATCAAACTAAAGCTTTCTTGGAAAAAATCATAGGATGAAGATGCTAAAAGCAATATTTCAATAATTTGTCTTTTTGAGGATTTCAGAATGTTGGTGATATTTAAAATGATTTTTCTATCTTGCCTTGATTTTTCCTGAGGAGTGGAGAGAGAGCTGTATATTTTGAGTTTAGTTAATATCCCTGAGACTTCTAGAATGACTGTTCTGATGATCAGGGCTTTAATTTTTTTTTTCTGTAAGGGTAATAACTGTAGGTTTATTCAATTAACCTTGTGTGAACAATGACGCCACTGTCTTTTTCTTGTTTGTCAAATTAATTGCTGTGTATGATGAAACCTGAAACAGATAATTTGTGAACAGTTTGGTAACCTTTAAAAGGCTACTTTTTATAAGGAGATCTAGATTTTTTTATTTGTTTTATTTTTCACTCAACTTTTRGTGTGAATGAGATGTATTAGCTATTGCCAAATTTTAGTGATGGGGCTTCATAAAACACAGCAAATGGTAACTGCTTAGAGGGATTCATCTGTCAGCTTTCTGTAATAGGCACATGTCCTGAGTGACAAGTACAGTGGTGATAAACCAAGCCTGTAAACTTCTCAAACATCAAGGAAATAAATGCTCTTCAAGATTGATCTGAGCAAACTCTTGTTTACTATGTTACACCACTGTGTTTTTAGCTAAGGATGTTACATGTACGTTACTACAGTGTGTCAGTATTGCACTGCTGATTATGCAGGAGCTCAGATGCTCATCGTGAAAACTTTTTGGAATGCAAATGCTCCTGTCAGAGTCTGATTTAAAAAAACCCCATCATTTTGCTGTGACCATAAAGAATATATTTTTCTTTTTTTCTTCGTTAAAGTTGTAAGTTCTGAACCTCCCCTACCAGGGACAAAGGAGCATCTGTCTCCACATCTTTCTTTTCACAGTCCATCCATGGATGAGGAGGACTAGGAATTAAAACATCCTACCCAATTCTAATTAGAAACAGAACTACAARAATGCCAGGTGTCATTTGTACATCCAAAGTCTTCCCATAAATGACTTCCAGTTCTGTTTCCAAAAAATGCTGGAATGTGTCACAGTACAGATTGTGTGGTTTGTCCCTCTGCAGGCTTCCAGGATTGGAGAAAATCCTAAAAAGATTGAAAAGGCCTTCTATTTATTGATGTCAGGACATATCTTCAAGGYTGTCCTTAAGCTGCACAGCATCTGATCAATCTAAAGCAAAGAGAACACCGTATTCTTTCCAAAAAGTAGAAGTTACCTCTGCCATACAAACAGCATAAGCACATCCCGTGACAACGGGTTTTTTTCTAAAAAAAGCTGTCAGAAGTGACTGTAGGACAGCTTCATATCTAGGACAGCTGGCAGCACCACATATAGACCTCTCCTTTCTCGTCTCACACTGCTGCCCTTTCCAAACTTCCCAGACAGCTCAATAGAGAAATCCAGTAAGAGTATGGTGTCTGCTCAGTAGGAGCTGAATTTATCCTGGCTGGTGCTGACTAGGTAGCACACTCTGTTTTGAGAAAGCAGACTTTATGTCTGTGTGGCAGCAGATGCGAAAGGAAGGGCTTTCTTTTTACGTCTGTCAGCAGAACCTGCTGGCTTCAGGAGGGTTTGATTGCCTTTAGCTAACGTTTGTGTGCAGGGCAACTGGGCAGCCCTGTGCAGTACTTGCTCCTGGAAGCTTTAAGGAGGGAAATGGCTGCTGGCATCTCGTTTGCATAGACACAGGAGCAGAAAAGAACCTTGACAGGAAAGCTCATAGGAGATCCTGCATGATTAACTTAAAATGTCCTTGAATAAAAAAGTTAAGTTGTGATGAGTATATAATGTGTTGGTATATTGGAAGAGCTTTGCAGGGAAGCTGGATTATTTGCCTGGGTTCCCCTGTCCTTGGATCTCACACAGCAGTTTGAGTGAAGGAGTGGTGGAAGACTTCTTCTTTTCCCTATTTTAGCTTTAGTTTTTGCTTGCTTGTGCACCTCTGAAGTGCTGAAGGGAGTCAGGCCAAAAAGATGGGTAGAATGTAAAGGTGTAGGAGGTAATGCTGCGACCTGTCAGGTGTGGAGTTCAGCAAGCTAATGTATTGGAGGGCTTTTCTTTTGGTCAAAACAGCACTGACTGTTACATTTTTTTTTTGTTGTGTGTTGATGTCACCTGTAGCAGGTCCTCTCCTGTACTTCTCAGCATCATCTGGGCCATCGTTTTAACTAATCACCGCCCCACCCCCAATTCTGTAGAGGACTTTGGCACTAGTTTCCTACTCTCTCTAGTGCCAAACTCTATAAATTGATTTAATTTTTTTCCAACACGCAGCAAGATTGATCTAGACTGCCAGGAAGTGCGTGTCTGGGACACTTTGGATGTGTGTGCAGCAGTTACGTGACTTTCTCCTAAACAGGCAGCTGCTGCAAGAGCCAGAATGGCCCAGAGATTCTTCTTCCTGTGGGCTCTGCTGCTGACCTGGGCCTCTCTCAAAAGCTCTACTATAATTAATAAGGAATGTTCTTGGATGAGGTATCTGAGAATGAAGTTAGAAAGGGGAAGGTGRTGGGGTTTTTTTTCTCAAGTGCTAATTGGCATTGGGTAAACTAGAAATACTGCCCTATTCTGATATTTCACGGGTAAAATAAAGGAGTTAAGATGCTACTTTCCATTCAACACTTCATTGCCCTTAGGACTCTAGGCAGGGAGATTTTCCAGTGGTAAACAGCCTTTCTAAAACACAATTAGCATTAATTAACATCCATGCTGGGAGTTTAATCAGAAGCAGCAGATTAGTCCTGTTTTCTGAACCATTTTTCTCCCCTTGGATATGGCTGTTCTTGTACAGGCTGGAAACTTGTGTTTGCAGCAAGGAGCTTGTCCTGGGGCTTAGGTCCCCCAGAGCTGTCACAGGAACAGCAGTTGCACATCAAAGACTTCTTAAAGAAATAAGAAAAGAGTCTTTCTGAGGGAGCAGATGCTGCAAGCTTTCCTGGGAACTACAGCATGAAATCTCTGTGCTGTAACCGAGTGACTTACAGCTTTCCCTGTTCCMTATTTTACTCACGTCACTCACAATTAGAGCTTTTTGTTTATATGGGCCACAGAATTGGTTTCCTTGAGGGATTACATTTCAAAACCGTGTGGTGTATGTTGAAATTCTAGTAAAAATACTTTATTTAAAAAAATTCTGATACCTAGTATAAATGTGAAAGTAGGAGGTAAAAATAGTGCCCTAATGTTTTCCTCCAAATTGTTTGAAGGGTTACTTGTAGGTTAAATATTTAGGGGTTTTGTTTATTCATTGTGTTGTTTATTTGSTGTTTGTTTAGTAGATAGAGAGTGAGTTCTGTTTACTTGGTAGGATATACTCTGGTATCGCAATAGAGGCGCTACAAAAAATATAAAAGCAATGGTGGGGGGGTAAATGTTTTTAAAAAATAATAAATAGATAAAAATATATGGATAAATGTACAAACTGAAAATGCTCTTTCAGTGTGGAGGGATGTGGTTCCTGTCTAGCAGGAACCTACTTCCTACTGTTTCTGGTTTGATTTTTAGTTTTATATACAACCACTGATTAAGTGACAGAATGTTTGGGGTTTTTTGTTCAGTTACTTATTAGCTGGTTTTGTTTAAAGCTTGTGACTATCTTGACTAAAATCAAGCTACAATCAAATGCTATATGGAATTGTGTCATTTGTGATAGGAAAAAAAGCTCTGCTGGAATCTGATTGGCATTTAAAGCTATGGAATTTTGAGGGCTTTAGGCTGAGCAGCTTGTAATAGACATGCTTAAAGGTCGTGCTGTGTAAGGTTTTTTGTTTTCCTGGTGTCATGCCTGTTGATTTGTGGCAAATTACCGTATTTGGCTTAAGTTGTATAGACTGTAAAAAATACATGTTATATTTAAAAGATTGCAAGACTGTAAGGAATTTCTTTGGGTTTAATTTTGTCGTCATTGTTCCTATTTTTTTCCAGAAGTTTGGTGTCAATCAGTCTAAGCCAGAATTTACAGTGGATCTCAAAGGGGCGTTGATTGACTGGGCCTCAAGGGAAAAGTCCAGCAAAAAGAATGTTATTGAGGTGAATTATTTTATTTAAATGCAGAATTATATGCACTTCAATTACTGATGTAAGGAATTTTCTCTAAACTTAAAATCAAAAACTCAAAAAACTGAGTTTTATCCATTTCTACCTGCTTAAATGTAGATGGTATCTTAGTACCTGCAAGAAATGTCCATTTTTAATATGTCTGTATGTATTTTCAATTTTAAGCAGACTGTTATTGACTGTTTTCACTGGTAAATGTTCTTGAGTGGCTGTGTATTACCTAACAGTATTGCCAGCAAGAAGCTTAATTTGATTTAGGTAATTTCACTTTTGAACTGTAGCGTGTTTATCAATTCTGATGATATCTGGTTTTATTTCTTTAAAGCTAAAAACACGCCAAGGAACGGAACTCTTAATTCAATCAGATAATGACAGCTTTATTAATGAATGGTATAAAGTTCTTAACTACACCATCAATAATCCGGTATGTATTTAAATAGCRAAGGTTCTATTTTCACAATAATATTATTTAGTAAACTAATTGATATAACAACTTCTAATGCTTCATGTGCATCTTCATTTACTGATTTTCTTGAGAGCAGGCAGGAGTTTGAGGAAATGGCAGTTCCAGGTGGTGGTGAGTGAAATATAATTAATAGTGGCAAAGGAAGAAAGATGGTCCACTGGATTAAGATCCAGGAGGTGTGGTCTAACCTCCCTTTCAGAAATGAACTTACTTCTGTGGCCAAATACTTGTTCTCTCTCAGTGACCTGAAAGGTTCTGATAGAGTGGGAATGAAGCGGGGCGGATGGCCAAGGGAGGACTTCGTGACATAAATTTGTTAGCATTTGATACTGCTGATCACTTACTACGGCTGCGCTAAAGTGCAAATTAAAAGCCCTGGCAAAATACTGTGCTATCTGTTCTTATCTGACAGCATAATGCCAAGTATTTAATGACCAGAAAAGCACTCAAGCATTTGCTCTTGATATTGCCAAACAAGATTAACCATTTTTTAATTCAGAAGTTGGAGGACATCCTGGAGAAAATATTGCTCTCATGTCAAGTTTACTTCGTGTGTATTCTTACTTTTTAATAGTTTTAGGCTTGGCTGCTGCCCATAAGCTTTGTTGCTTTGAGTGCCAGTCAGTGGCTTTCATTTCTCTTAGCTCTGATTGTGTTTTTCACATATGGGTGTTTTCCACCAAAACACAGCAGGCTAATATGAATGGTTCAGTTTCTTTCTGAGTGCTCATGGTTTAGGTTCCTAATCTTCTGCTCTCTCCTGCTGTGGAAATGTAATGACCCTTAATAACCAGGCAAGGCAGTGTCACTCAGTGACACCTTTCTCCCGTCTGTCCTGTATAACAAAACTGAGGCCACTTCTTCCCTGCTTAAAAATGAACAAAGATGGAAAGGCTGAGATATGCTGAGATGTTAGCGAGGTATTACATGCTAGGTTGAGGAAGTGAATGGTGGAATAAGGAGAGTTTATCAGCACTCTGGAGGAAATGGTGATGTATTATTACTGCTGGGAGCTGGTAGCCAAGAAACCCAAGATTACAAGGCATAAGGCAAAAAATTGCATTAGACTACCTGATAAGTTTAAGCACTGAAGCTTTGGGTACAAAAATCCATCAGATCTAAAGCTAATTTTTAATTTTGGAAAGTTTATGGTAGTAGTAGCTGTGAGTCTCTTTCCCACGACCAAGTCACTAGTTCTAGTGAGACAAGATCTTCCTCAAAAGAAGGGGCAGATCAGACTCTGTTCTCGTTGTGCCCTCAGGCTGCTGTTGTGGCAATATCCTGTGCAAGAGGAACAGCTGCCTGCAAAGGATGTGGCTGGTCTTTTTTAAATACAGGAATTTCCAAGTTATTACTTTAGACTTGTTGCATAATACAAACTAGATCCCAGGGTGATTTTTTTTCAAGGCAGTTAATAGTTTTAAAATGTGCCAATCCTAAAAAGCTTTGGGGCCACTTGAAGAATGGCAGAGGATCCTTAATGGGAACATTAATTGGGCAGTTGAATATATTGATCTTTGGTGTGTAAAAAGGCTATCTAAAGCTTTTGAAAACGAACAGGAATGAGGATGTTCTAAGCTAACACCTGCCCCTCAGGCTAAAGTGCAGCTTAGTCAATGAAGTCATGCTGCTGCTCTGGAGTGCACAACCCTGCCTCATTTGTACAATGTCCTTCCTTGTAACAGAAGGCACTCTACAGTCAGATTTTGACAACTGTGTAGCAGTCCAGTTCACTTCAGTAGAAGTGAAATAGGAAATACATGGTTTTGGGAGGGAGTATGTTGTGCTGAAACCAGAGAAAGTTTCTTTTCCTATTTCCTGGTGTGTGTGCAGTCATGCACTCAGCATGAGGCTGCAGGTGGACAGATCAGCAGACTCTGGTATCTGCCTCCACACTTCAATCTGATCTACATTTTCACTTGACAGAGTTTAATGAGAATATGCTGAGATAGCAGGAACATGGCAAAAATTTTAGGCACTGATACATTTACTTTTTCAGAGTGAATTCAGTGTATATTTTGACAGTAGTGAGATTTTCCAATTGGTAGTTCTATTTTCTAGAAGGACAGTTTAAATTACAGAGATAACAAATTGGGTAAATTCTCTAGAAATGTTTTTTTTTCATTTTACTCTATCAGTCAGGCATTTTTGTGGCAGACCATTTAATAGCTGATGTTTATCTATTCGTTTTGGAAAATAAACCCAACCAAAAATAATTTCTGTTGTTTACTGGTTGATGTAATGAAGTGTTATCATGAAAGGCTGGTTGTACCTTGTTCGGTGTCCAGCAAAATTTCTTTACTGAGTCTTACGATAAAATAGTGTTTCTCGTTCTGCCAGTGAGAATGGTGGTGTCTCTGAAGACATATGTCATCTTGAGTTCAGGAAAGAACCAACTGAATGTCATTATACAGGGAAAAATTGTGTATTGTATAACTGGATATAAGAAATGTGTGTGTTAATGCTGTGTTCTGTGAATTGGCAAACTGATCCCTGCATATTTTCTTGAATCCATCAGGTAATAGAGTCTGATGAAGCATTAGATGATGAGGTACCAGATTCCCCCGGTGTGGAAAAACAAGACAAAGAGAAAGAGAATAAAGACTCTAAGAGACTTCGTTGTGAGTTAAAAAATTTTCCTGTAATTGATTTTAGCAATTCCRGTTTTCATTTGCTGCATCTTCAGTATTGCATGTAAATAGGGAAGAATTCAAAAGCACAGCTAAAAATAAAACTACTCAAGTTTGGAAACAGGCTTAATATAGTTCATTATACATCTTGGTGCCACTTCGTAAATTTTCTTCCATATTTTATTAATCATACTTGAAAAAAAGAAGAAGAAAAAAAGTGTGAAATATCTTTAGCTCCTGCTGAATGATACATTAAAAACAGGGGAAAATAAGCGGTGATGAAATGAATTGTTTTCAAGGTGTTGTCAAATGCACAGAAATAGCACCTGACTTTTATGAATAGTTCTGAATAAGAATTCTTTTGTCGTTTTACTGATTGGAATTTTTTTACTTGTTTTCTGTCTGTGGCACAACATCTGTAAATGTTTGCACTTGTTAACTTGAACTGCAGTTTTGCTAAGTTGCTATTGATGTATTGGCTCATTTGGAGAAACTAAACATTTTTAATTACACCTTCAGAATTTTGGAGCTAAATGTCTTTTAGATGCAGAAATTAACTTCCTGTGCACAGAAATACATTAATCAGGCAGACCATTTCCTGTCTTTTGCTTCCAGGCTTTATATGTAATTTTCAAGAAAGTATTTATTTCTTTCAAAATAGTTAACCCAAGGAGAGGCAGGACTGGCTTTGAAACATAGCTGTATTTTTAAATTTCCACATCAATTCCATATGTAAGCTACCATTTAGTTGGTTTTGCGAATTTTTAGTGACAGGGTTGCCTGTTGGTGGTTTGAAAAATGGATGCTATTTATTTACAAGGAGTTTCAAAAAGTTAAGGTAAAAAATACAGGAGCATTGCAAATTTGAATAGGTTTTTTTTGTGTTTTGGAGCATAATTATTTTTCTTTCACTGTTGGTTTCTTGGCTGATAAATGCAGTGTTGGTTCTGTGGATAGTAATGCTAAATGTGTTTCTCTTTTCAGCAGTGAAAGCACCCAGCAATATAGATTCCACAGATCAGAAAAAGACCAAAACGAAGCTCAAGAAGTTTCTTACACGGCGCCCTACATTACAAGCTGTCCGTGAAAAAGGCTACATTAAGGGTAAATGAACCTTTTTAACCAAGGAAATAATTTGAAAAGCTGAATTTAGTAGTTAATGTGTAAAATGGGGTTAAAATGGTCTAGTTTCAGAGTAAAATACGTGTGTATAGTTGGTTTAACAAAAGTCTTGGATGTATAGTGGAACTGGTGATTGATTGCTGTACTTCTGAGTGCTGTTACTGGCCATTAAACTGCACGGAGGATGCCCTCTCCTTCAGCTCATTGCTGGCCACACTGCAGTGTGAAAACTGAGGGCCCAGGAGCCCGTTTGGACTTGGACTCTCTAGCTAAGAAGCACTGCATTCCACCCTTCTGAGCTGGGAACTCCAGATAGCTGATCCTCATTTGTCCAAACAAGGGAAGGAAAAGCCCTTTGGGTACAAAGCTGAGCGCATGTGCTCACCTGTTTCACAAGGGTGTTTTAGTCCATGTGGAACCAGACAATCGTGTGCCATCTCTTAAGAAATGAAATATTTAGGAAAACCAGGATGAGGTTACAGGAATCTTAACTTAAACATCTTTTTCCCATAAGCTTTTTTGAATGTATACATTGTTTTAATTGTTTCACAAAGAGTCTTACAGATACTCTTGAATCAAAGTTATGAAAGAATTGATTTCCTTTTGTCACACTTGTAGAAACTTTGAGAGAACAGTGTTTGCACAGGTTTAAGTTAATGTGTTTGTGTAAATTATTGACTTGGTACTCATTGTAAAACTTCATTTATTTATTTATTTGTATGCTTTAGCAGGACTTGTAGGTGGTGCTCTACTAGAGCCAAAATAGCATATGGGTAGGCAAATACCAGACCAAATCCTACTGTGATTTGCCTCACTACATACTTTACCAGGTGTGCTTCTGTTGCATGTAGCGTTTGATATATTTGTGTATCTGCAAATATAATTTAACTGTAAATGATGGAAATTTTGTTTGAGATAAGGAGGCATTATTCCCAGACTTTGACATTTTGCTCTGCTTTACAGCTTAGTATTCATGTCATGGCTCAGTGACGTAACTTCTGACATTGGCAACAGTGAACACTGAGCCAAGTTTAATTTGTACATGTGCGTGCTAATGATTGGATTTTTAATAAAGACATTAAGGAATGAAGAGTTTGGTTTTTATTTAAAAGCATGGTGTAAATTTTAAAAGTTGGATCTGCACTGTACAGTTTTACATTTATTGTATGAATGAAGAATACAGAAGTCTTCATTTAAGAGCCCAGTGTACTTTTGTGGCTGCTGCGGAACAAGCTTAGTACGGAAAGCTTGGCAAACCCAGTATGAGCAGAAAAAATAGTGAAAAGTTCTACAAGAAAAAATCCACTTGAACGCATGCACTAAGTGGAGAAGTAACTGTGCTAAACTTTTGTTATGTGGAAAAGCAAAAGTACAGAAGTTACTTTTAAGATGAGAAGAAAAAACACTACTCCTGTATATGTTGAAATTATTAAAGGCAATTGTAGCAAATTACTTTGTTACATGCTACTTTTTTCTTCTGCTACCTTGTCTGCATTGCTTTACCTGCCACAGCTGCATGCTAGCCTGGCTTTCTGCTGCGTGGGCTTTTTCAATCCTTTGCTGCTGATTCTGCTTATAAAGCTTGCTGCGTGAGGAGCTGCCRCAGGACTGAGGTGGTGTGGACCACTGGCTTTATTGTATCCAGCTAATAATGCCATTAAATGCCCATTTTCATACTGTGTGATTGGTTTGGTGTGCTGTTTGGATTTCCCAAAACAGTATCAGGATGCAAGAGTTGTTAATCTACGGAAATTACTAAACATGAAAAATGGGCTAGATGCTGTGCATGATGCAAATGCAAGAGCAGTCTCTTATGCAGAAGCTCTGAAGTAAGATACACTGGATTCTGGGAAGATGGACATTTATGTACCTAATTTAACAGATTAAACAAACAAACACCTTCCCTTTAAGAGTGTGATCTTTGCTTCTCTATCTCAAAGATGCTGTCACCCTCATGCATCTGAACAGAATGAGCCATCTATTATTTGGGCATCTTTGATGAAAGCCATAGAAATGGGTCTGTCAAAGATTTTGGTGATAACATAATCTGAGCAAGAGGAATTAACATGTTGCTCAAATTCACTGAGACATTGCAAGATTCTTATCTCTGTCCAATCTGATTTTCACTTTTGCTCCACTTTTTGATAGAAAATACTCCCTCTGGATTGTGTAGTTTTGAAAATAAGACTCAAATTTACTTTTGCCCATAAATATCTGTATTTAGATTCTGACCTTGCAGCCAGGTTGCCTGTGCATGGTCATACTTGCGTCCATTCAGAGCTCTAATGTAAAGGTCTGTCATTTACAAATTTGTGTCAGAACTTAAAAATGTTAGCAGACTCTACATTAAAGTAAATTAATATGTAATGCTGTGCTAAACAGTATATGCAGTGAAAGATGACATCTTGCAGGGTTTTTTCCCCAAGCAATGCCAAAAGCTTTCACTCTGTTTAAAGTTCATTATCTCTGTTCAAATTTTTAACAAAGATTACCATAAATGTGTGTTGATCTTGGAACAGGAATGGAGTGTAACAGGACACATTTGAATCTATTAAATTTCTTATTACAGTATTGACCATATGACTCTTAAAAGTATCGCTTGATGGATTAAAATGATTTTGGTAGCAAAACTTCCTTCCTTGGAGGCTCACATTTGTGTTAACTGCTGACATTCTTTCTTACTGGGAGCTTTTTCTTGCTGGGAGCTGCTGAGAACTCTTTTCAAAACTTTCCTATTTCCACTCCAATACCGTGACAATTGTATCCAGTAAACTTTGCCCTTTGTAGAGGTTTGTTTTAACCTGAACTAGTTCTGTCACTTGAGTCCTGTTCCACTGTAAATCAGTCTCTTTACTTGGTTCCAGATCAAGTTTTTGGTTCAAATCTCACCAGCTTGTGTCAAAGAGAAAACAGCACGGTGCCAAAGTTCGTGAAGCTGTGCATTGAGCATGTTGAGGAACATGGTATGGTTGAAGTTTTTTGTTTACAAATCTCTTGCTCACTGCTCTTAATGTTGAACATTTTAATCTCAAAATGCTGTTGGTTTATTTGGGGAAAATAATCTGAAACTTGTTTCTGTAGTTAGCATTGGGTTTTCAAGAGTGAGGATATAGCTGGGATCCAAAATGGGGAGAGGGGAGGAAATCTTATATCTGAGCAACTTGATCTGGTTCAATGTATTTCAAGCTGAGGAGAAGACAGGACAGCCTCCTGGCAGCAAAGGTCTAAGGAAAGAGGGATTACAAGAAGTAGTAGAAGAGCTCAGCTCATCAAGTGTTTTTTTCAGATTGAAAGTGAGAGACTATTAAAATGCAACCGTTCATTTTTGGAAGGTTCAAGCATGCTAACAATCACTTCTATTAAAACTTCCTTGAAACAAACCTTTAGGAAAAAGTTGTGTTCCTGCTCTGTGTATGCACTGACTGCCAGAAGACCAGTCTGTTGGTTTGATGGCCTTCAGCCAGTTACACCAATTGCTAAATTTTATGTAATTCTGGAGATTATCAGTGTCCACATATTGACTCAGTTTTTGTTTGCTTTTACTGAAAATGTGTTTCCTACCTAATAACTGAGAACACTTTGTTTGAAAGCTAAATGTGGCATTCTGGGTTGTCTGCTGTAAAGCACATCTTCACATTTTTGTCGAAAATATGTTGGTTGTGACTCCTGACTTGGCTGTGGTCTCTGCTGGTTTTCTTGCCTGTTTCTTGCTGTTGTCTTTGCCCTATCTCTTGGAAAAGATGACTGAGGGGATTATGGCATCTCCATAATCATCATTCAGATATTTACCAGTCCGTTAATCTGAGAACGTTCTCTTGAGAATCAGGGTAAGTGTTACAGGGGGATACATGTGAATTCTAAGGTGTCTTCCATGGGAAATTCATTTAGGATTTTCTTGCAGCCTGTAGTCCTCCTTCTCAATGCTACTGTCTTATGGCCTGGGAGGGGAAAAAAACTATTTCCATTGCATTACTCCAATCTGACAAACTGCCACCTTGCCTGTGGCAGCAGGCTTTATTCCATTTGTGATCTGAAGATTGTGAGAAAGGGGTTATTTTGCTTTGTTCCTTTTTTTCTTTTCCTTTTTTTTTTTTAAAGACAGGACCGCAGTGAAGATAGTGAAGTTTTTCCTTTTTTAAATACCTGAGGGGAAGCTGACAGAAATGAACAGCTTTTTTTCCCTACCTTTCCAACTCTTCTTCCTTCTACCAATACACTTCAAATCAGTTCTTTCTGTAAAGGAATGACTAGTGGATTATGGGGAAAAGGGATATGTCAGATGGTGCTGGTAACTGTGCTGTGTTGCATCAGACAACTCCTTGAGAAGCTACAGGGACTTGCAGGTATTCTGGCAACACTCACCCTCTCAGYGGTACTGACTCACATCCCGCATTCAAGTGGCTTTTCAAATAAATTCTTTACCTCCTAATTGCTGCTAACTGCGGTAGCAACCACAGAGACACAGTTTTCTTCTTTTCTGGTCGAGTGTGCAATCCTGTAAGGCAAGGGCTGCCCATTTTGGTTCTGTAGGCTGTTGGGTAGCTCTGACTGTGCATGTACATCATTCCTTCTCCGTGTAAAGCTGGTCACTTGACAACTTTGAGATGCTCTCTGTGCATGAGTTGATTGGATTTTTCTTAACCATACATTAAAAATTGAACATTGTATCCACAAAATACTTGGTTATTGCATGTTGGACTCCCATGTATTCCCTGCCCACCCACCAAGAGCATCTTAAACAAAACATCTAATCTCATTGGGGAAACTTGGAGCTGTTGCCTCATTACTGTTTTCGTAGGAAGTTTTAGAGATTACTTTGAGCTTGGTGCTGCCAAACTTGTGCCAGTGAATTAAACCTCCTCTGTCTGATATGCCCTGCCCATCAAATAAGGCTAGTTTAACTTTTTTTTCTTTCTTACAAGGTGGGTTTCTTTTGGTTTTGATTTTGCTGAGTAGATCTACACCATGTGTAAGGTATTAAAATGGATTTATCCCTTTGTTTCAGGATTAGATATTGACGGCTTATACAGAGTTAGTGGCAACCTTGCAGTGATACAGAAGCTGAGATTTGCAGTCAATCATGGTAAGCTTCCTCCAACTGTATTACAATGGCATATATTTTCAGATGGTTGAAGTTCCTAGAAAGCTCAGGAAAAAGATTTCTCTATAATTGTAGTATATCATGAAAAGTGATTGCCATCTTCAAAGTAAAGTTACTTTAAAATTGCAGAATTGACTGTGTAATATACATCATTTGAAAAACCTGATATTCTGGAGGTTTGGTCTCATGTGTACCATAGAGAACAGAATTCTGAAAAAGGTGGTAATAGAATTTGAGAAAGGGGGATTATTTCAAACAAAATAACTCACTGTGTTACGGAAAAACAGCAAGCATGTTAAGCTTCCACTAGCATTAAAATTGTCAGCTAATGTTTTTTTTAGTGAGATTTGCTACTGCCTTTCAGTGGGGTGAGAGCTTAGCTCCTCTTCTCTGTACTCGGTGTATAAAACCCTTTCTTCTGGCAATAGTTCAGTGTTTTGTTCAGTGAAACTAGGAAGAGAACAGTAGCCTGTCCACAATCTGGCCTCTCATTTCCTGACTGACAGGATCTAACAGTAAATTTCGTGTTATGTCAGCAGCTCCTGTTCCCTTCTGGAAAATGCCTTCAGTATAGGGGAGCTGTATGTAGTGCAGTGGGCAGAGTTTAGCCATCTCTATCTGCTGCTGCAGCTCTGTATCCCACAATGGGATACAGAATGGGCTGAAGCAGAGCAAGTCTTCACTGCTTTAAAAGCAATAAATACAGAAAAATAGTAAAGTTTATTTGAAAAAAATAATATTTTATAATCAAATTATTAATTATTAATTTTTCTCTCTCAGATGAGAAGCTGGACTTGAATGACAGTAAATGGGAAGATATACATGTCATCACAGGAGCTCTAAAAATGTTTTTCAGAGAATTGCCAGAGCCACTGTTCACCTACAACCACTTCAATGACTTTGTCAATGCAATTAGTAAGTCTGGAGAATATGCGTATGGTGTTTGGATAAGTTCTGGTCAATATGTACAGTTCCTTTAGTTATTTTGGACATAAGAAGAATGTTTCAGTTATGAACAGGGTGAGTGGTCCGGAATTGTCTGCCGGTAATGCCGGGGCCAGCCGGGAGGTGGCAGTGTCCTATCTCGGATTGGCTCTGCAAACTATGGTTTTCATTCCCAGCTTCTTATATTTTATGAAGTTTTAAACAGAAATACTGAATTTTTGTTTCTATACCTCATCCTTTTGCAGAGCAAGAGCCAAGGCAGCGTGTCCCTGCTGTTAAAGATTTAATCAAACAGTTGCCAAAACCAAATCAGGACACTATGCAGGTACTCTTTAGACACCTGAAGAGGTAAGTAACAGACAGAAGGAAAGGTTTTGCATTGCTGACCCTTCCTTAAAGCTAAATAATCCAATTAAAAGTTCTAAGTGGCTGTTCCCAGTGCATTTTCCCCTATATTGGACTTGATAAAAGCAATATATCAGGCTCTCTTTKTATGGGCTTTCAGAGCAGCAGACTTGAGACAGTGTGTTTCATAGTTGTGATGTCTACTGCCAAGGCCTTACATTTGAGAGATTGTGAGAGGACCAAGAATAACATTTCAAAACAAAAYTTTTTTCACAGAGAGGGGAATTACAGCAGCTGTATGTCCTAATAGCAAGACTACTCATTAAATAAATTCTGTGAATAGCCATTTGCTTTGAACTGTCTTTTTCTGGCATCCTGTTGCTCTAACACTGATAAATCTCTTTTTGTGTATTTTTTTCTCTTTCAGAGTTGTAGAAAATGGAGAAAAGAACCGAATGACCTATCAAAGTATAGCAATAGTTTTTGGTCCAACCTTATTAAAACCAGAGAAAGAGACTGGTAACATAGCAGTCCACACAGTGTACCAGAATCAGATTGTAGAGTTAATTCTACTGGAATTGAATTCCATCTTTGGACGCTGACATTTTTCTTGGAGAAGAAACTGGAAGTGATGGGTTGGCAGCAGTACTCCATCAGAAGGAAAATCTCTTGCTGTACATAATGTATTATGTTTGTGGACCAAGCAGCAACTTGTTTTTTGCACTTTTGGGGAGGGGAGAAGCAGGAGAAATGTTTRACCACTTAAATGCGAATTAAAGACAACACTTCAGATTTCATTGAAAAGTTCAATGTAAAAAGTGAATTGAAAAGTTTATAGCTTGCCTTTTTTAAGTAGCATTGGAAAAATGTAATATAGGTTCATACACTGGATTTCTTGGAGTGTAAAACTGTTAATCTCAAACTGGATAATCTGGAATTTAATCTCAAAATTCTTCCATTTGATGGGGAAAAGCCCTACAATTTTTCCTGATACGGAAAAACTCAGTGAAGTTACATCTTAAGCTTGTGTATTACAACCTACTCAGATCTGTATGACACTTTCCCAAGGGGTTTCTGCATGCAGTGACTGTCTTAGACGTGTGCTAACAGTTTGGTTTAGTTATTCAAATCTAATTCTTCAGTTGATATCTGCTGCCCTCTTTACTCCTTTTTCTCCCCACTTTTCTATTGTTGGTTCTTCCTTTTTTAATTCTCTCTCTTTTCCTTTTTTTCCCCAGCAACCTTTCTGGAAGTTCTTAGCTGCTTCATAGAGCAGCACACTATTACACTGTTTCAAACACTGAACTTGTAAGAATATCCACCAATGGATATTTGTCTTGTGGCATAATAGAAGTAATATTTAATTAACATGTTCATTTTTTCAGGGTATAACCTGAGCTAAGGTTTGTGTTACACTGATCTAAAGCTAAAGTCCTGAGTAAATACTGGCGGCAACAATGTATTGARTTCTTGGTATAATGCTGTGGTTGTGGAAGTTCATTCTTGATGTAAATACAGGCTGTCCTTTTGATTCTTGTATATAATTCAGTTCCTGTATAGTTTAAGAACACTTTAGTCACACATTTCTAATCATGGGTAGATTAGCTACAGTAGCATAATGTTTCCAGTGGRTGTCTGGGTTTCAGCAGGGAAACAGGTTATGGGGAGGGAGGGAGATCTAACTGTGTGCACTTTTAGATGTTAATTACATTTGCGGGCAAATAACTGTAATGCAAATGGTACTGGAGAAATACTGAGTGTGCTTGCTAAATTGTTAATGCACTACAAGAAGAGCCTTTTAGGTTATTTAATATGTACAGGATACATTAGAAAAAAGTGTATTATGAATTCTAACATCTACAAATAGTGGAAGTCATGTTTTGATAGATAGATAGATGTTTGATGGAATCCACGATGCTAAATTTAAGATTTTCTTTTTACATTAATGTAGAATAATTTGTAAAATTGGTTTTGAAAGATTTTGTTACAGGGAGCATGGTCTGCTGAAGATTTTTTTAAATGTATTTTTCTAGACTAACTGYTGTATCTGACATATTTGTTATGTCTAACCTGAATAAAGAAAACCAATAGTTCTTTTAGAGTTTACCATACCGGCTTCAGACAACGTGAACCCCCTTTAAACAAGACCAATGTATCTTAGCCCTTAGCATGGATGGATACCATTTGTGACAAAGAGTTGTCGCGCTCGACTAAAAGATGAATGCCTACTTTATAACCTGACAATTTTAGAGACTTCCCAGCCCCCTTCTTTAACAACTTGAATTCTAACTTAAGGTTCAGAGAGGGCAGAAGTAATTTATGGATATAAATTTGCAGTCTTTAAAACACATCCCAACTTGGAACCCACTGTACAGGAAACAGTTATGTTGAGGAAGGGATTGTATGTCAGTAGCCTTAGATCCGCTGTGTCCCTCTCACACACAGTTCTGGCTGACAGCAGAGGGGATGTGTGGTGACGCACTGAGCTGTAACTGGATTCATGGTACGAGAATTTCATGAGCGTAGGGCCTGCATGAAAACTTTTTGGAGATAAGTGAGAAGATTAGTTACCTTGTGGCTTTCTCAGTGTCTTCTTGTGGTAATGGTGAAGTYTTGTGGTTTGTTGCAAAGCGACCTGGGTGAGAGCTGCGAAAGCCCCGCCTCGGCGGTGTGTTGTCAGCCTCCCTCTGGGCTGTCACACGCAGCAGGGCTGAGCCCGTGCCCTAAGCTATTAGAAAATATCAATGAAGTTGAAATCTGTGGCTGTATATTATTTGAACCCCACCTTTGGCTGTAAAATATGAAAGAATTCCTGCTGCTACATGAGAGGGCTTGTTCACCGGTCACCTTTTGTTGCGAGTGTTACCTTTTTCAAAGGAAGAACGCCTTTTTAAAGCAATTTGATAATGAGGATGTCACACTTTTCCTTGTATTCCCCCAAAATAAAGCATTTTGTTATTACAATATCTAGTATGGTTTTGTGCAGTGAAGTTGTCTTAATATTCTAATTTTTAGTTTGTGGAGGGGAGAAGTATTCTTTTTAATTGAAAGAGGTGGAGCTAAACACTTGAGACATTCAGGAAGAGGAGGAAGTCCAAGCTGATGATACATTTGTTGTGACCAACTTGAAACTCTGTATGTCACCACGTTGGGTTCCTTCACTGCTTGAAAGATCTTATCTTGTTCCTGCAGTTAGCTTTCTTTTAAATAATCAGAATGAGGGATTTGCACAAACACACCAAGGCAAAGCTATTTGTATTGGAGGAAACATAGTTAATTTTATATATTCCTCAGTTTTACGCTCTATATCAGATTTGGTTCTGGTTTAAAACCCATTTAAARCCTGAATATAAATTTTTGAGGCCACAAGCACTCAAAGATATTGGAGGTCCAACATTATGTGTTGGTGCCAGCTGAAATTTTTGTTGCAGCACCAAGTTGTGTTCAGCTCTATGGTTCAGCTACACAGCAGTAGCACCAAGCAACTTTCAGACGTGCTTGGTCTGTACCAGTTATGGATTTCTTCACTTTGAAGCTGGAGAGAGAAGTAGACACAGAAAAGACAAGGCAAATATGCACMGTCATTTCATGTAAACTAATGTTTGGAAGTTGGACTTGCATGCAGGAAGGTTTATTTACTTGCAAGTGGATAGGTCATGCTTACTGCCCAGGCCCAGGCTTTCCTCCCCATCTTTACAGAAATCCATGATAAATTCCCTTTGTACTCAAACCGTTGTATCCTGGCAAGTGAATCCTCGACTTGCAGCGTGAGAGAGGAGGGAGGTTACAGGTAATGCAGTATCAGTTTATTTCTAGGCCAGGCCCTGACTTTTTTCCCGTTAAAGGGAATAGCTTTATTTAGCCCTAAAGTAATGATATTTTCAGAATCAATTGGTTAATTCATAAGCCTTAACGTAGCCCAAGCACAGTAGGGCATTCTGCCGGGCCCAGGGGGAGGGACAGCATGTCTGATGAGGCTGCCTGCAGCCGCTGGGAAGAGGAGAGCTCCTCTGAAGAATCTTAATTAGCCTCCACAATTGCGAAGTTTTGTGGGCAAGCAGCTGGTAGGACTGGATCAGGCGTTTACAAAAGTAGCCCTATGTGAATGTGGGACTTAAATGAACATTGCCCCCCTCTCCTGCTCCCCCAGCATTCTTGTAAACAGAGCACTTGTAAAACAAGCTCACACTGTGTAACAAACCAACATGAAAGACATTCAGAGGCAACTTGGCCTCTCAGTCCTTTTTATTGCCTTGAGAATTAAATGGCAGCTCTAATATTAGTTTCCTACAACTTCCTCAAACAGATTCAAGTTTGTTAAGGTACTCAGTTGCTACTTTAAAAAAATAAATTTGTGTTGCATTCAGCAAACTCTAAACTGCAAAGTGGAACAAGCAGGTATAGTGTCAGTTTTATTTCTCATAGAACCTCATCTTGCAGCTTATTGCACTAAAATACAGTTGGCTGGGGAAGGGGAGAGAGATCCTTAGTGTGGGAATAAGTAAATGCAAAACACTGAAGGCAACCAGACAAAGCAGGTGTGATGGACAAGCAAGATAGCAAAGAAACACTCACTTGGAACTGCAAGAATCCAGGCCAGAGACCTGGAAGAGAGCCAGGCTGCCAAGAGTGTGGGTTGGGGCTGTTTCTTCTCTCTTTTTCTTTTGCTCTTCTTACAATACAGATGAAGTCCCGGCTATGTTTTTTAAGGGTAATTTGCTCTGTAAACAGGTGGAGTTAAGTAACACTGCAAAACAGCAGTACCCCCATTTCTCCATCTCTTCCGGAGTGGCTTCTATGTGTCATCTTCTCAGGGATGTRCTTGTGTCCAGCTTCCCTGGATATGAACACCTGAGTGCTAATGGGAGTCAAGGACTATGTTCCTTCAACCAGCATCTGCAAAAAACTAAAATAAACTTGTTCTCGCTTTAGCAGTGTTATTCTGGTGGCACTGAGGGCCCCATCCGAGACCCAACCCTTGTGGCACCAGATCCTGAAAAGCACGGGTAGCCCTGTCTGTTACAACCTCAACACACCAGAAGGAACAAATATATGAAGCTCARAAGTGGGAGTATGCAGAGAAAAATAAAGCTCCAAGCTAAACTATCTTCACAACTAATTTAGATGCACATGCACAGTACAAATCTGTTCAGAATAGTTTGTTAATTCATAGTGTGAAAGAAACAGCTATCCTCTAAAAAAATAAATACCATAATTAAAAGCTGTCATTTCTTATGTCAGGCATTGGAAGATACATGTTACACGTTGGTCAGCTTGTCTAGTTCCTTAAGTACTGCAGCCAAACAACTGGAATCAAACCACTGGCAGTGTTTCCTGGCCACTGATGTGCCAGTGCTCTCTGCCTTTATGAAGAGGGTGATGCTGAGCTCGTGGTGTTGGTGGCTTCTTGCATGTCAGTGTCCTGACTAGTTAGTTGTTCCAKTAAGAGAGGTAACTAACCTAGAAACAGAACTAGAATGCACGTTTTTCCAAGAAAAGCTCTCCTATGGGCCTGGGCAGTGCTTTGGCTGCGGGCACCTGACCTGCACAGTGCTGCTGCCAAGCTCTCCTGCCTGCTGCAGGGATGTTCTCCCCCAGCACTGAGGGACCGGGTGCATCTTCCGTGGGGGCTGGCCTTGACAAGGCCTCTGCCGACACACGCGTGTGACCTGCTCAACTTCACAGCTTTCTTCTGTGAACAAAAACTGAGACGTGATTGTGCAGAAGGTAGTGCCTCTCCTCTGGCAGGATGAAGGATGCCACCATATTTCCTGCTACGAAAAAGCTGTTTCAGAGCTGAAGTGCTGTTCTCTCTGATATACTAGTCCTGSTCTAATCCAGCTTGGACCTTTTGCTTCCTTATTTGTACAACAGTCTGGAGCACGGGGGCTGGAATGTGCTSTGCTCTGCCCAGAGCTCTGCTTTGCCCGCAGAGGCTGAGGCGCGGGCCATTCAGCATAGACACTTCATCACAAAGCAGTCATCAGCATAAAAGCACGGACTAGAGAATTAAAAAAATGTTCCTTTCCAGGTAATAGTTAAAGCAGGCTGTGTGCTGCTCCGTTTCGCAGAGTGCCTGTTCTTCTCCTGTGTTGCAGAAATGTGCGTAAGCTGAGCAATTAGGTATTATATTTGGCACAGGACGGAGGGAAAGCAATGTATTTCCATGCACCCTTTGATTCCCCATCCGCATCGCTTGTGTAGGCTGAGCTGTGAGCCAGCTGCCTAGAGGACTGCACAATCTTTGGGCTTGCATTAAAACACTACAGCCGTAAGCCAGGATCATGCTTGTCTCTTTTTTTTGCCTGAGCTTCCCAGCCTGCCCCGTTCAAATGCATGAAAATTAATAACTTTCTGTTCACCTTTCCTATTTATGGAGTACAGCAGCTCCGTGAGCAAGCCAAGTGCTCAGGGTCCTTGGGTACAGCTTCTTACGCTGTATATACACAATTTAGTTAAGAGGGGGAGAAGACAGTTTATTATAAACATTGAACAGTGGGCGGCATCATTAGCTTTTAAAAATCATAACTAACTCTCCAGGTGGTTGCCCTAATGCATTCTGGGCTTTCTTTGCATCCCTGAGATGAAAGAAAAGCCTGAGCACGTGAGGGCAGGATGCGGCACAACAAAATTTTGAGTGCTGCTCTTGGTGGCAAGGCAAACTCTGCTCTGCCAGCATCAATCTCAGATGGTAGAAGCACTGCCCATGCTGTGTGAGGCAGAGGTTGGGGGTCTAGAGCCTTTCCTTCCTTCCTACTGCCTTTCTCATTTGCTAGGTCATGGTCTAAGCCTCATGGCATGTTGCAGGCCAGACATCATGATTGTAACGGTCCTCTCTGGTTTTAAAGTCTATGAATGGAATTGGCATGTAGCCTTCCATTTAGCCATCAGCTTCCTTGTTCCTGCTTGGCCATTCATGTTCTGTATCAAATGAAAGCACTTCTTCTGGCCAAATCTCTCTTCCCATTTTTCTTCTAAAGGAATAYCACTCAATTGAGCAAACCTGTCCCATCAGCCATGACAGCACTCACAGCCCTGCTGATGTGAAAACCACTCTGCTTGACATCTGTAGGGACATGTCCTTGGGAGGAGCAAAAGCTCACATTAACAGCTGATACATCAAAGTGCTCCAAAATTTACACATCTACACAGAAGTGTTGGCAAGGAGAACTGCTGTTAATTATCAGGGACGAAAGTGAAAACCATCATGGGCAGCTGCACTGGGTCTGTGCAGAGGAGCTGTTTACTCTGACTCCTTTCCAGAACAAGTTTAGGTGATGTCAACACCCAGGTAGCTGCAACTCTCGCTGTCCATGTGAACAAAAGCTCTACTGAAGCACCAGGGAGCAGAGCACAGGTAGAAAGCGACGCTCCATGGGCAGGGCTGTGGGCGAGGGTGATGGAACCTGAAGCAGCACTGGGAAACAGCCTCCGTCACTGTCACCAGGRCACTGCAAGGGGACTGCTCTGACCCGCAAAATACAGACTTTGGAGAGGGAAGAAGARTGGCTTTCAGGAGCTGTCACCAAAGCAGCAGCCCCGACACACCCCGCAGTTTGCTCCCTACAACACGTCGCAAAGCCTTGCAAACATCCCGGACAGGGCCATTGCCACAAAATGGGGAAGATCCTGGGGTTTCCCTTCCGTGCTCCCGCCGGTATCCATCTGTCTGTGCCTCCCACAGTGTAACCATGACAGCTGCCAYGTTGTCCTTCCCTGACCTGTAGCTTCCATGAGTCAGGTCTTCCASGCAAGAGCTGCCCCACCAGCTGTGCAGTGGACAGACAAGGAAAAGTTGGAATTACCTTTCTAACCACGGCATGAAAGCCAACACCTGAAGGACAGTGCTGTTAGCTACCTTGTGGCAGCCAGAAGAGGTTTTGGAAAGAAACACTAAACACATTTAACTTGATTATTATTTTGAAGACAAAGCTTGTTGTGACAATGAACTATTTACCTTTGAGAGAGTCTCAGCATCTTATAATTGTGCACAAAAAATTGTGCACAAAAAGATTAAAATAAAAATAAGGTACTAGCACATTTGGCTTAGTCTAGCAGATTTGGCTGATAAATTAAAAGAACATACAGAGGTGCTATTTATTACCATTTCACTTGAGCTGGTGATCAGCACTACACCTGCACCACCAGGAAGAACATGGCAAAGCCAGAACTTCCTGTTGTTTCCAGAAATGCATGAAAAGTCTGCAATTTAAATCCTGGAAAGAACATACTGTAAAGCCACACAGTGGTAGTTTGGGAGCTAGGAATGATTTCCCCMCAGTGCATTGCTGTGTGGAAGATATGGCCCAATTCTCTTCCTGACAGAAAGGTCAAGGTCTGCAAATCAGAGCCTCCATTTCCCTTTTTATTCACACAAAGTGGTCCCCAAACAAGGCACAAAACTCTGGGTGAAGTTGGAAAAACTGGAAATTATAACCCAGGGCAGAGCAGATGGTGCAGTCATAGTGACTGAGTTACTGCTCCTTTGATCCCACCATCTGGGCACCCTCCCACCTGCCCTGCAAACAAACCCTGGGCGAAGTTGTTGCCCTCCCCCAAAAGCTCTGTTCCCACCAAGTTGACCAGCAGCATCTCACAGTCTTGCAGAGACACTTTTTATAGTTAAAGCACCAGAAAGAGAGGGAAGACACAATTAGGAGGACTCTAGTCCTCTTTTTGCAACCTAAACCGTGCTCCTGTTCAATCTGGCAGAACAGCACTGTCACCTTTCCCCAGGATAATGAACTTGGGTCTGTCAGACCATTTCCTATGGGGTTAAAATATCTAACAAATTCTGGCTCCTGTTACCCATTAAGCACAAATAGCTTCAGAATCGCCTTGACCTGATCACATCGGTCATCCTTGGTCCTGGTCATTGTCCTCATTATATCTCCTCTCCAGAGCACACTCATGGGTGCTACCAGGCTGCAAAAATCCCCCCTTCTCATCCTGCTCCTTGACTTGTACTCTGGATGCAGCTCCACATGGGCAGGAGGGCCCCAGTCCCAGCCAAGCCACTCACAACAACCAGGGCAGGGTTCTGGGCTGGGCCTCCCCATGGGGGCATGAGCAGGAGGCACAGCCTGGGCCAGGGTGGGCTGCATGCTCTCTCTGAAGCGTGCCCTGGAGAGGACAGGCAGTGCTCACCAGCACAGGGGCAAGTGGGTTTTCCAGGAAAACTTCCAGGCCAAGTTCTCTCCTTGCCTGAGACCTCAGGCTTCTTTTCTGTTTGTTTTACTGTCTTGCAGTGGTTGGCTACCAGCAGAATGAAGGTCACATCTCAGTTTGTTAAAAATAYCCACCCAATTATCTGTTGGGCCATGTTTATCCTTTATTTTCCTGGCTGTAAGTAGTCGTGGAAGACACAGGACCACTCACCTCAATGAAGGCAGCCAGTCTGGGCATATGGTCTTTTTATTCTCATCTGCTTTCTCCCAAAAAGTGCCGTGTGAGGGCTCTGATCCCCCTTTTAAAGGGGTCTCATAGCCTTCCCTTTGAGAGTGCTGCGAGGTCTTTGGCACAGAGCAATCTGTTCACAGCATAATTATTCTCTGTTAAGGCCTCAGAGACCATGAGGCTCCTGACATTTTTCACTGCCTGGAGAGGGGTAATTTTTCATTGCTTTCCTGAGGACTCTTGTACTTTGCAACAGTAATGGAGCATCCAGCTACAGCGAGCTGCAGCCTACAGTTTATTTTTATCTCTAGATGGACATAAGCTGAAGGACTTCCAGCTAAGATTAGGAAAACGGAGAGGTATAAGCAAAGCTAGTAGGTAAATAGAAGAAGCCCCTAGAAAACCGCAGATTCTATCACGGTGCATGTAACATGTTTTTGAAATTGTGTAATAACAAGATATGCTTTACCAAATACTAAGTAAAAAGTAACAGGAGAGACCAGATCTCGAGTTACATTAAAATAAATAAACACTGAAATACAATCAGCAGTATCATACATGGCTTCTAACTTTATCTGTCTGCAGCTACAGATATAGAGGCCAGATCCAGCTGCAACTGGTATGGGATTGTGTCAGCTGAGCTGCTGGTGGGGGAAAGGCATCACTTCGTCTCTGGGATACACACTAAGGAAAACAGAGCCCAGAAACTGTACTTTGGCAGGATCTGCACATCTCCAGTTAGTTATTGCATTTTTTCACATAGTCCGTTTAAAAGAAAGTAATTGTAACAGAAACCACTCTTGCAAGCAGCTGGTAAAAAAAAACAGAGCAGAAAAGGATTGAAATTATAGCTCTGATTTGAAGTGTCTGTGCATAAAAGAAGTGTTTTCAAATACTTCTGAAATCTAACATCTAATTTAACTTACCAAAACAGATAAGCAACAATCTACAACCCTGAAAAATAAAAACATCTGAGCTTTGCCAAACCTTTCCAGTAATTTGCCAAAGAATAAGTATTTTAATTTCAAGCTCTAAAAAGGGAATTAGCTCTGAGAATGAAAATGTAAAGCAAAAAATAAACTCTCTTTTCATTTATTTTTCTAGCAGCACTCCCAGTGGTTCCGACGACGGGCAGGCAGGCTGGGCTTCCTGCTCCCCCTTACAAAGAGTATGGGGAGAGGAGGGAGGTACAAATGGGGCTGGGGACACTGCCCTGGGCAGGGCAAATCCCTGCTCCCGAGACAACTGAATGCATTCGTGTCCTGCAATTACTTCTCTCTTATRTCAGACAATCTGCACTTAGGTGGCAGAGTAAAAGTCAGTCGATTTCCTTTGGCACAGTCTAGGGCAAAAATTAGGTTTCTGCTGCTTTGCTCCAGAGAGGGTGTTTTTTTTTTCTTTTCTTTTCTTTTTAAACCCAACCCTAAAATTCAAATTAGGCTCCAGCTCAAAGCCTTTACCACCAGGGCATGAATGCTAAATAGCCTGTTCCCAGTCCAATCTGTTCACTGCCTGGCTAATGATTATTCTCCATAGAAACCTCACCAGAGTCAGTTATTATTCTCTCCTCATGCACTTGTATCTCTCTTGTATTTATATAAGATTAAGTAGCCCTGTTAAGTTTTTACCTCTCTGATTGGAGCTTATTTTAACCTCAATTAAGCCATCAGCCCAGCTTTCTGAAGGCAGAGCAATAGCACAGCCATTATCATTCTTTCCACCTTTTGTATGAAAATGATGTTGAGGATTGGTTGCTTTGGGGATTGCTCTGTGGCAGGTAACCAACGCCGAGAGTCGGGGAGGATAAATGGTGCCAGACTCCCAGAGGTGCCGTGGCACTGTGTAATTATTGTTCCAGACAGCTGAAAGCAGCAGGGTTTCTGGTTCCCCTGCTTAGTTTCAGTCTGCCATGATTGCTGGCACAGAAAGATGCTGATTGTAAGTAAACATTAATTATGCCCTGCTACCCCACTGCTAGCATCTCTGGGCTTGCGAGAAACGGCAGCACAGTGCTGTGCTTGGCTCCCACTACTGAAAAAACATCCATACAGATTTCAACTTCCAGGTTTTTGTCTTGATTGGTCAAGGAACATTGATCCTAAATTTCATCCTCATGAATGGTGAGAGTTATGGTGCTCTTTGTATCACTGCTTATGCGCTGTACTTCAATGCTCTTGCTAATATAATGACTAAAGTACTTATTCTTTGAAGAAGGCGAGCTCAGGTGATGCAGCAAGCAATTCTGTTATCTGCTCTGGAGCAGAGGAATCATTTAAGTCTTTAAAAGGAAAAAAAAAAGCAACCAACCAACAAGGCAAATATAACTTATCAATCATCCTGTATATCAAGGTGATTTTTTTCAGATGATGTGTTTTTTAAAATGTCAGCCTATTCCTTATTCTTTTTAATGTGGCTTTGGGATTTCTTTTTTTCTCTGCYAAAGGAGGCTTAAAAATGCAGAGCCCACACTGTGGCAGATGACAAGCCCTGCTCCTCGGGTTGCGTGGACAGTTACAAAGCGATTTCCGTGGCACTCGAAATGCAGCCTCCGACGCTGATGGAATTTCTCCGTGCTGTGATTGCACTGCACTGCAGTGAAATAGGTTCAATTTGATTATCTGGCTATTCCATTTCGCCTATATTTACAACCTGCCTGACCTCTGGGGGAAGGGGAGGACAGGCAGCCAGTCATGCTGGAGACATTTCAAAAGGTCAAAGCAATACGGTGTTTACCACTATAATTCACAGGCTCTACAATTCGGAGACGGTGCTCTCACGACAAAAATTGGCAGATGAACATAGTTAATGTGAAATATTTACCTATTCTCAGAGCAAACACAGAAAGTAGAGAACGTTTAAAAAATTCTCCCCTTTCTCCTTTTGGCACATGATGATGTGCAARTGCATAAACGCAATGCATGGACAATACCTTCTTTTTCAAGAGTGTCCCTTGGCTGGTGCCAAAAGGTTTGTGTTGGACTGGGTACTTTGTCCACAGCCTTGGTGCTGATGTTAACACATTTACAGCCCCATGGGGGTGATTTTAAGCATGTTGCTGCCACCAATGCTGCTCCCAGATGGGTGCTACACTCTGCACCTCATCTCCACCATCTGTGCTCAGCAGTGAGACTTCAACCTCCCTCCAGTGTTATATCAGCAGCTTGGGGGACTTGGGGGCAGAAAGTCCTCTGCAAATCTTAATTATGTTTCACATGCAGTCCTCCTGTCTTGAGGTACAGGTACATTAAGGCAGTAAAGAACCACCACTCATCCCAACTGGTTACCTAATAAAAAGCTGTGTGGACTCCAAAGCATTATTTTAAAATTCTTGTATATTTATTAGGCCCCAAAAGTCAGAAAGTAAGAAAAGGAGCTTCATGCTCATGCAAGCCTGTGCAGCTGCCCAGTTCTGAGATTTCCATCCCTCCCAAGCCTGGGTCCCAGGTCTGGATGGCCATGCAGTCTGGATCAAGGTTTTGCACCTCTTACCTGTTGTATTTAAACATTGCTTAGTCTCAAATCTCTCCCAGAGTCAGGCCTTCTGGTGCTGGGGCCAGAGGTGCTGTGAGTTATAACAGTTTCATTTTGAAAATTGGACTGTTTTCTATTTGTTTTAAAATGAACACTCTGTATGTGTGTATGTTAAAATGAACACTCCTGAGAACTCCTATCATTTTACATGTTATTGGATTAATATAGAAGAGAGTGGAGTCTGAAAGGTAACTGTAAGACCTACTTCTTAGCGCCTTTTATCTTTGCAGGAAAGCTGTTTGAAAGGCAGCCTAACAGAGCAGAGCTGCTTGAAATAAGGTACTGCCTCAGCTCCATGAGTCAGCACAGATCAGCACTGTGAAGTGGTTCTCATAGGGAAGCATCTCAGGTGCTGCATCGTGTTCCAAAAGCATCACTTGAGGCTCATGCTGCCTCTCCTTGCAGCTGCCATGAGCTCCTGGTCCTCTTCTTAATCCCTAATAGAGCTCTCTGGTGACACCCAGACCCCGCACAGAGCCAAGAAGATGAGTTTCTGTCTGGGACAGGGACAAGCACGGGCTTGACTAGTGCTGCTCAGACTGTTTCAGGCAGAAAACATTTTGTTTGTGTGGCTCCCTGTGCTCCAGTCAGCATCGCACCACCATCTCTCACTGTCTTCACAGGGATATTTGATAACACACCAAAATCATAGCAGAGAGGGGGGGAAGAGGAAATGAAACCTATGTGCTGTTGAATATGACATGTCAGGAGAGCAAGAAAGAAAAAATGAGTGTGCCAGAGGCACAGACCATGCTTTGTGAAGCATGCTCAAGTCTCACTCACAGAGCATCTTCTCTKCATCCCAGCTCACCCTCACAGAGGAAGTATCCAGCTGGGACCAAAGAGCAGCTCTCGGGTTAGAAGGCGGTTGAAAACAGCTTCTGCTCGCACACTTAAAAAAACTTTTTCACCAGAGGAGGTAAATGCAGCTTTAAGATTACCTGGCACTGGCTGTGAGATTCCAGAACGTGGGAGTAGGACATGGTTAGGCAAGGTGCTTAGRGCTGTTTCATCCAAGCTCAACCATTGGCACACATTTGGTGTTTTCTCATCCATTGTAAAGGCTACAATTTGCCTTTACCTCTAGATCCTTTTAATAATTCTCTCTTTTCTCTATCTCCTTCCATTTCTTTTTCCTCACCTTGCATTTTATGTTTCCCATCGTTCAGCAAGGACCACTCACCTCCTTCTACCCCTTTCCTGAGGCTTCTCAACATTTATAACTATGAGCAGTTTAGGCAGTCCAAAAATCTTTAATACAAGACCATTTTCCAGCAGACTGTAAAACCATCAAAAGCAGAAAAGTTTGACAAGGTTTGCTATGTGGGATTTCTGCTTTGGTTCATAATCTTTGAGAAGCACTGTTGCAAAAACTGCTCAGAGAAACCTCAGAAGGACCTCAGGGGAAGACCCTGAGGTGACAGACCTTTGCTAGGGAGCTTTGTTAGCACATCTATTGTTCAAGGCAGAAATTTAGAAACTTGCTGAGAGATCTCATGTTAGTGATGGGATTTTGTCATTTCCAGGCAGCTTGACCAAATTTGGCCAATTTTTGAGTCTGTGAAAACTTTCAGACTGCACATGGGCAATGAATGCCAGCTGGAGTGTGCCAACTAGAATATCTTGCTCCTGCTGAGAGGCCATGGGATGCCAAGTGAGCTTTCCACACCTCCTCTTGTGAGGCACAAGCACTGGGGGGCAAAGGACCAAATTAAATTTATTTTAGCAACCTTAATTTTAGAATTCCCTTTATTTTATTAATTGGCTCAACAACCCTACTTGAAGCTGTGCAGACAGACAAGACGAAGATTCCCACTGTAATGGAGGCAGTGGAGAAACTAATATTTGCTCTATTTAAAGTATGCAAAAATAAAGCTTCTACAAGAAACATGTTCATATCACCAGAAATGTCAAAGGTATGTCTTTATTGTTTGTCAAAATAATTGTTTAATTATTTATAACTCCACACTGCTTTACCAAGATTTACACACTGGTTCAAATAACAGAGTTGCTTAAAAGAGCAAGATGACGTCTTTACAGAAAAAGCCTGTGTAATTGGCATGAACTCATCTTGGCTGGGCTCTGTCATGGATTGTCTATAATATTGTATTACCAGGACACAGGGTAAAAAGGAGATAAGCCCATCAGGCTTATCGGGGTGGGGAATGCTGAGAGGGGTGAGAGACGGCATCTGCAGGAGCTTGTTGCTCTGAGCAGTCTGGAAACCAGGTCCAGCAAAAACCTCTGCAAAAGTGAAGCAAGGGGTAAAAACAACAAGGCAGGAAAAAAAAATGAAAACAAGACAAAAATACCCACACCAAGAAATGAATGCATCTCCAAGGCAGGATGAGAGAGCAACTCAAGGAATTTTTCTGCAGAGAAGACAGCTTGGTAAAAAATCCTCAACCTGCAACCTGCAATCCATGCATTGGTGATGGGAGGATGGAGGATTGTATGGACTGTGAGCATAGCCCCAGCTCACCCTTTGAAGAAGGACACTCTGTTGCTCTTAGAGTTTACAGAGACCTTGGCTGCTGCAGGAATTGGTGTGCAACAAGGGGTCAGAAGGTACCAAACTCTGCCATTGCCACCATCTGAAATGTCAGGCATGTGTACACTGAGCAGAGCCAGTGGAAGGCGGATGGTGGAGCCACAGCAGGCAGCCGAAGAGAGCCATCTGGGCTGGGTGAAGGAATACCCRTGAGCCACAGGAAGAAATGTCATAAAAGTAACAAAAGGTTGCTTATAGAAAGTCTACAAAATAAAAATATCCTGTAGTACTTGTTAATATGGCTCCTTTCCTATTTTTCGAAATTTAATTCCAGCTGTGAACAGAAGGAAAAGCTTTAAGAAGGAGCAGGGCGAACCTCTAACCCAGCAGAGATTCCTCCAGGCCGTTAACAGCTCTCCAAACAACTGCAGCTACACAGCCTTGACATTCCTGATCTTTTACAACAAACTGGGCATTGAAACAAGATTTTCCATGTTTGCTTCTTCACGTTACAAAAATTAGAAAGGAACAAAAAATTACAGGCTGCACCAAAACACACAGACCCAGAGAGACATTCCTGAGTGTCCGCCCTCTATCTGACCCCAGGCAGGCACATGTAACCCGAGCTGCTCTGGAAATGCCAGCCATGTCAGTGGCCATCATGCAGTTTTCCTGCCAGGGCTGTAGCTCCAGCAGCAGGTTGCTGAAGAGCCACAGAAGCACTGCAGGAGACCTGTGGTACAAACAGGCAGTCAGGGCCAGCATCCCTGACATCCTCAGCTATAGGGTTTCTGGAACTTTGTCCTGATGGAAACAGAGCCAGAATCACAGAATCACTGTAGAGTTGAGGATGGAAGGAATCTCTGGAGGTCAACCCAGGGACCTAAAGGAGGCTGCCCAGGACAAAGTCCAGATGGCTTTTGAATATCTGCAATGATGGAGACT
Source organism: Amblyornis subalaris (assembly GCA_018881555.1). Lineage (NCBI taxonomy): Eukaryota > Metazoa > Chordata > Aves > Passeriformes > Ptilonorhynchidae > Amblyornis > Amblyornis subalaris. The sequence continues at coordinate 13,026,743 of JACAXG010000010.1, forward strand.
CCACCACATCCTGGGCACCCTGTGCCAGTGCTTGGTCGCCTTCACAGTGAAAAGTGTTTCCTGATGTTCAGAGGAAGCCTTGTATTACCTAAAAAGTTTTGAGCACTTAGGCTTTATGTTCTTGTGAAGAGTCAGGAGCAGAGGGGAATAAAACCCACTCTGCCACAGCTTCTTTGGTGGCCGGCAGGCGATGAGTCTCCAGCCTCCTCCCTTTCTACCAAAGTTTATTGACTATTGGAATTGTGGCTGCACCTATTGACAAAGCAAAATGAACATTCATGCCCAAATTGTTAACAGATGTTGGGAACATCTCAGAAAACACAAGAAGCCCTAAATTGGTCTTTCACTGAGGTTAATATTACAATGTCATCCCGGCATGGTGCAGCTCACAGCAATCTGCCAAGCCAAAGAAAGTCCTTAACAAAGTTAAGACTGTGTTGTACGTCCAAATAAGGGAAGAGGAATATGGAAGTTTATCTTAAGCTATCCTTAGCTCACCTTACTGTGTCTAGACGTGGCAGATTGTCAGAGAACTCTCTATAAGAGCCCTGGGTGCAGGTATGCAGCAGATCAAGTTTTTCAGCTCCCAGCTGGGCAAGACGTCACTGGTGCTCACAGACTGGAGCTCACTGGGAACCTCAGCAAAGCACAGTTGGATTTTAAGCCTGTGTTTCTCAGTCTCCTCTTGTATTGAGGCAGGGGGTGAATTTGCAAACAAACCCAACACAATAAATCTTATGCAGAAAGCCGTGGTRCTTTTGCTACTGTCTTGCTGCCTCTTCCAGGCACTTCGGAAAAGTCTGAAGAATGGCTCACTAGAGAGACCCTCATAGAGCATCCTACCACCTGTTAGCTGATTTATAAAAGGAAGACAGTTAAGTGTCAGCACAAGGGCTATACAAAAGCCATGGAATTTTGCACTGATGATGATCYGACACCACAAACTACTACACGTACACAAACCCCACCCTCAGGAAGGAATATTGCACTGGGCGAGAGGGAGGTGAGTAATAGGGATGTGAATTCAACAACTTCAAAAGGAAATGAACACCCAAAGAAAAGGTCTGTTCCAGGAACAGTTTAGTCTTCTCCTACATATTGGTGCTTTTTGAAACTACATTGGTGCAAGAAAATTCTCTTCAGGCACAGATTTTTGAAGAAAGGCTTTGAGATGTTTTTCCTTCAAAATTAGTATATATGATGCAGCAATAGAAGGAGATCGTGGGGGGCAAGAGCTGGTTATAAAGAAGGAAAAAGGCAAAAGCCAAAGGGAGCTGGGAAGGGTCAATAAGCATGAGTGGAGCACAAAGCAGACTATAGCAATTACAGCATCATTCTTCTCTTTTGCCAGTACTGTACTTTGAAAACATGGTGCTTTTCTGTTCCCTGCAGCATAATCCACAAACTTGCAGGCTTGCTGTGCCAAAATCCTTCCAGTTAACATGCTGTATATTTATATCATTAAAGGAATAAGAGGCCATTTCATTCATGGTATTTAAGCCTATATGTTTCAAGATGCAAACATGTTTTGAGTGACAAGGCTTAATGACCTGCTATGAAATTTGTCCAAAACTCCTGACTGACTGTTGCTACAGACACATACTGGCACAGCCACAACACTCACTGCAGCAAATTCATGCTCCTGAAAGCCTCCATATTTGCACACATCCCTGTGCTCCCCCCATTCCTATCTGAGATCAAAGACATCACCGTGTCCTGGTTCACAGCACAGCCGCAGCTGAAACTGGAAGTGACACGCTTAGAGAGTGGCCCTTTAGCGCTAGCACAGGCTTCGTGAGTTTCCACTCGCCTTGATATTAAACAGGTGTTAAACAGTAGGCAATTTTATAAGTTTCTTTTAACTGGAAACTGTCTTGAAAGCAATGAAAACCTCACAAAGAAGGTTTTGTGAAATGTCAGAGGGAAACATCTGTTATTTGAAAACCTAACAGGAGGAAAGCACTGCAGTTAGAAATTTCTCTTTGGCGCATTTTTCCCATCCTGGGAAGTGCTCCGCTGGGACTCTCACTCTTGCCTGCCTGCAGCTCTGCTGGTTGAAGGTTTGCCTGCAAGAGCTGTAGGATCTAGAGCTGCCAGAGGTTCAGACAGGACCTGAGCCACTAGAGAGCAGACGGGTTGAGGCAGCTCAGCATCACACAACCCTTCCGAGGCCCACACGGCCAAGCAGCATCTTAGCACTCTTTTGCCTTTAATTTGTTGCACTTCCACCAAAACTTGACTTTTAAGCACCGCTGATGTTCATTAAATTGTGTTGCTTGGCAGAAAAAGGCCTGTTACTTAACTGAAGTTTACTGAGGGTATCAAGGAAGACTCCAAATACAGGAAATAACAAGTAAGAATGAATAAGGAACACTTACAGTATAGAGAGATCCACCACATTCCTCCTCTCAGCAACTATTATTGGCCACCACCCGTAGGTCACTGGGCAACTCAGACACAGTTTATCCTAAGGGATAAATTTGAGATGGATCCTGAAAAGCTGTTGTTTCTGTTGCAGGTGCAGCCCTGGCTGCTTAGCTGGTTCTCAGAGAGGGAAAATGATACTTTTAGAGCATCACGCAGCTGGTGTTTCAGCCTCCCCTGACATCCTCTCCTTTGCTGCCCGAACTCCAGGCACAAAGGCGCTGTGGGTCCCCAGTTTGTCACAACCCCAGAAATTCTTGACAAGAGCCGTCTGACTGGTGATGCTGTGGGTCCTAGGAGAGAGAAAAGGGATTACTTTTCTATCTAGACCTAAGGATTGAACTATATCCTAAGTCCAGTGTACACCTCAATATTGTTTATATACAAACCCAGGAGATCTGAATTAGATGAAGACGACAAGTCATACTCAGTCAGATTCTTGTTTCTACAGTAACTTCTTTATTTTTTAACTCAGTCTGAGAGCAGGAAGTGCTGGTATCTTCCCACATCAGGGGAGAGAGGTTAGCAAGAGGAACTGCAAAGATTTTCCTCTCTATCCTATGAACAGGTGACGACCAAAGCAGAAAACAAACCCCATCTGGTGGGACTTCTGTTAGCTCTGTTTGACTTAGGGCAAATTCTCAGAGCTGAAGACACTGGTTGTTTACTGTTGTGCTGTCAGCTTTAAACTGCTCAGCGTGACTGTTTCGGGTAGAATAAACAGCTTTTGTTTCACTCCTCTGCTGTCTTTGGCTCCTGCCTGTACCGGTTTATTGGATTAAAACACACAGATTAAGGGGATAAGCTAATCAACAAACAGTCATGGAACTCCACTAGGCTGGAGCAGATGGTGGTGCAGTGCAGACTGCCAGTGTAGCACCCACACCTGGGAGCAGTGCTCCTCCCCAGGCATGCCTCTGTCACGGCATCACACCCATGGGCAACACCATGGCACACACCTGGATGAAAAGCCACATCCATGTCCTTTTCTCCTGGACTCTTCTTCTAGGTTTGTGTGGGTCCATTTGGTCTGTGTCTGCACCCGCCTAGAGACCTCCTGGCATAATTTTAGACCCTGACCAAGTACTTGCAATGTCCGTTCTGGAAAAAGCCTCAGGCGAATTCAGTCCAGGGCCCATGACACAAAACCCTATATATAGGACTTGCAAGCATTGGCTAGTCACACATTTTCATGGGGTTCTATTTAGCCAACAACAGACAACCGGCACAGGATGGAGTTAATGTATGAGGCAAACCCTTACCAGACATGCCTGCACTGATTTTCGTGGGCACAAAGACCATGTGCTGGTGTGCAGGCCGCTGGCAGCTTTGAGGCGTTAGCTGACACTGATTTTTGCAATCCTCCAACCTTAAAACAACAATAACAACAAAAAATCCCAACAAAAAAACCCCTTGGTTTTGGGGGGAAGAGGAAAAGTGACACATGCAAGCACACAGGCACTTTCTTGCTCAGGCATGGGCTCAGCCAGATACGCTGCTTTTCCTCTGAGTAATCTCCAGAGACAGCACGCTTGAGTTGTCCCAGCTCTTTGCACAGCCTGTTTGCTGCTCTGTTATATCCTCATGGTATTTGCTATAAGCCAAGCTCCTAAAAGGCTTAGCATGAAGTCCCTTATAGGAAAGCTATTTGACATTCGTCTGCTGCTCAGTTCCAAGGAAGGGTACCTCGGATAGGCTGCAAAGTCATGATGTAAATACATATAGCTTTACATTACAGAGCTAACTCAGCTGGGGACTGGCCTCTGAGCCTGCAGGAGAAACCCAGCAAGTGCCTCCACAACCCTCCTGCGAAGTGCTCTGTCCTACCTGGCAGCAGCAAGGCTGCTGTGTTTACAGAATCACAGAACATTCTGAGTTGGAAGGGACCATCAAGTCCAACCCTCCAGCAAATAGCCCCTGCTGGGATTGAACTTCTGATACACAGACATCAGCTCACAAGGTGGGCGGTGGCCTTGAGCACAGAGGATTAATTTATGAGTGACATGAGAGATTTATGAGAGACAAATTAAGAATGACCATCCCATCTTCATTATCATTCTAAAAATTCAGAATCTGAATAGCAGGAAATCTGACCTCTGTAACTACCTTTTTCTCCAAGGCAGAAATCATATGAAATAAAAAGGATCCAGCTTCTCACCCAAAGGCACACTTTTAACCTCCTGCAAACACACAAAGATGATGCAAAATGCCCATAGTTTGTCTGCAAATGTTGTATTGGGCTGACAGCAGAGGCTGAAACAGTTGGGGGTGAGTTCTAAAAGCAAATAAAGTTCCTGAAACACTATTTCAGCATGTGTTCCTATTAGAAATATGGCCAAAAAGAAATCCTAGGTTAGCTGAAGGACAAGTCCTTTACCTCTAGGCGAAACCAAGCCTTCACTTCCCAGAGCCACAGCCACTGCAGCACATATTCGAAAGCCCCAACCCATTCCTACCTCTGTTGTGCAAGCCAATTTCTCCAGCCTCTGCCCCTCTTCTCTCCTTTCAGTTGTCTTGATTTTGTGGACTGAAGCATGTGGACACTTACTGCAGGAGCCTTTTCCCTTACAAAAACCCCAAGTCTTGAGTGAAGTCATGAACTTGGTGTGAATGGCTTAACCTTCACTAATTGGGAATCCTGTTTTTAAGGATATATTTTTTAGGCTATACTGACATCTGCAGGTACACAATAATGGATTTTGGAAATTAGAGATGCTATCACTGAAAAATCAGCCTCCAGGTTTGCAATGAAAAAAATGATTGCATCACTCTGAGTGAAGGGGCAGCTCCCACGAGAGGGTGCTACGCACTTCAGTGGCCAAGTTTTGCTACCAAGCCCTCTCTGGTGCTAAGAGCAGACTTACTCTTTGTCCATGGAACTGTTCTCAGGCCAGTAGATTGCAGCAGGCCAACACAGTAAAGAACTTGCAAGGTGGAAGTCCTCAGGATTAACAGAGAGTTGCATTTAGCAATACTTTGGCTGGTGTTCAAACCAGTGGTGGCCATAGTTTAAACAATAGTCACAACCCTCTACATTTGGAAAAATGCAGGAGATTGTAGGTGAAAATGAAGGTCAAATTAATTTAGGTAATTGTTACTTGAATGTATAAACAAACACTCATTGAAATTGTATTCAGCCAGGGCATAATGTGTTTAGCAAATGTTCTCAATTTTCTACATTTCCGGTCCTCTGGTGAAGAAAGGAACACCTCTGCTTGCTGGAGATATCACTGCAGCAGAGTGTCACATGTTCTTCAAAATCAGACAGGGATCAGAGTGCCTTGCCTTTAATGAAGTTGTGAACAAAAGCCCACGAGAGATGCCGTTTGAAGTAGGTGAACGACAGGTGCCAAGACAGGTGGGAACTTCTGCGGCCGAATGCATGCCTGGAAGTTGCAGAACTGAAAGAAATTGGCTGAAGCTTAACTACCCATGACAGTGGTATACCATAACAGTTTTGCAGAGGTGAATTTTTTGTTAGATAATTTATTCATGAAGTAAGTAAACACAAAGAGTTATCCTCATTTGCCTTTCAAAGATTTGTCTGGCTTCTAAAAATATTCTATTACCAATACAAGACTTTCAGTTTTATCTCATCCTGAAAGTATTTCAAGGCATGAAGATTTGGACAGCCATTGTGTTGATTCTAGGTATTCTTAAACTATTAAAAAAGAATAAATCAATAAAAACACGACACAGTCCTCTTAGTTTAAACAGAGAAACTTTCAGTATCTAAGTTGCGATTGGTTTGTCTCACATCAAATTAAAATTTAGATTCTTTGCCTATGGTTTAAAGGACTTCACCAGACACCCAGGCCTGCCTGGCCACAGGAAGCCCTCAAACAGGGGCTTTTAGGGAGAAAATCCCCATTTTATCCCTGCAAACCCCACTTGTGCAGTCTCAGGACCTGTGCCTCTGAGCCCCCTAGACACCTTGTCACTCATGCCAGGGGCATCAGGGATGGATCCGGGAAGCTGCTACTTTTTAAGACGAGGTTGGAATGGTTTAGCACCAGGAATYAGGTGTCACACAAATGAAGCCCATCAGCTAACACACAGAAACGCAGGAGAAAGCCTGGGATGAAGACACCACTGTCTCTTTTGTTCAAGGTCAGCCTCTGCTCACTTTAGCTTTCCAGGTATTCCCACTGAAGTAAAAGCAGATATCAGCGCTAAAGAGAAGGAAGTTGGACTAGGAGTGTGGTAATGTTAGAAGGTTTTTCCCCCTCCCTCACCAAGACATTATATTTGTTGGGTTTTTTCAGTGCTCATGCAGGTGCAGAGCTGCATTTGTGCCATTTCTGGGACCTGAATGAGCTGGTGGGTGCGTGAAGAAGGAGATGAGGTGTCATTTCCCCTGTGAGCTGGTCAGGGGAGGGGCTCAAGCACCTCCTCTTTTGCTGAGGACTAAGTGCCCCAACCGCAGCATACGAAAGGAGGCAAGGCAGCTGACACAGCTGTCCTCTGCACAGTGCCAGGGAGGAGGCCCCAGTGTTGGATTGATGTCTTTGAAAAACTCTCAAAAAATTGCTGCAGAGCTTAGAAATGACCCCAGCATGTGCCAGTGTAGAGTGCCAGCCAGGTATGAGTCAGGGGACTGCGAGCATGAGAAGCGAACCTCTACCAACACCGTGCTCTCAGGGCACACCTCTCAGAGCAAGATGCACCAGAAAGATTTTTAAGACCTTATCTGCCAGCTGAAACCTGTCGCCCTGAGTTGAGTCCCTGAGCTCTCTGTACACTGTATGACTGCAGGGACTCAAGCAACTCTGAACAAGGAGCGATGAAAACCAAGCTGCAGGGTAAGGAATAACCCTGCTCAGCAATTAGGAAACACTCACATCTGTCTTACCCAGGAAACATAGAAGTCCTGCAGTGACAGCAGTGGCTTATCTCTATCTGAGATTCACACCCTTGGAGCTACAAAGCCTATATCCCTCCAAGCAGAGCTGTCTGCAGCCTTTTATAAATCCTGCACTGGCACATTGCCTGATGAGGCAGGAGGCAGAAGTACAGCTCTCCCTGGCTGTGGTGGCTTCAGGCATACCCCTGCCAGCCCCAGGGCATCTTGCAGCAAGGGTCAAGGTGAGCTGAGGGCAAGATGGCTCTTCTAGTCCCTGTAGCAGAAGTCACTCCTTTTGCAGCACAATACAGGACAAGTCTGGAGAACTGGAGCCAAAGTGGATCAAAGASACAGAAAACTCACTCAGCAAGTCAGGTACAGCAGCTCTCAGGCAGATTGCACTGAGTGTGAGCTTCTCTTTTCCATCCATTCAACCATCACGATGAAGTGCCTCAAAAGGGGAAAAGCTGCTCCTTCTGACTTAGCTGCACTGGGGAGAGAGGCTTTCAAACATTCTATAGAGAGAACAAAGGCTAAAACCACTTGAATATCAGCAAATCTTCACTGCCTTCTCTCCGTTTATATTGGGCATCTGGGCAGAACTCTTGCTCTGTGAGATGTGGAGCAGCTCAATAGCCCACTAGACATGTCCCAGAATGCTGGGCAGCACAAAATCTTCCAGGAATTCATCACTCAGCCACAGCTTTGCCATGTGGATGTTCTCATCCTTGTGCCCAAATTCAACAGTGCAACAAGCACACCCTTGAGCCAAGCATGGCCAAGCAAACTGGCCATGAACCCATCATTTCCATCACAGATTCGTACATCTGGAGAGAAAACCAACCTCCTTATCTCTTGGATTCCACAAGAAAAGCCCTGGGGCAGGTAAACGCTGTAGTACACGTGTCATACGTTGTCTGTAGCACGGCTGGCAGCCATGAACATGGGGTAACCAAGAAACAGAGGAGGACAGGATGGGTCCTGCTCTCACACTGCCATCCCAGCAGGGTGCCATCCCAACTGGACGCAAGTGCCAGTTTCTTACCTCTCAGTGCCAAGAGGGTTGTAGTACAAATCACCTAACAGACAGAAGCATAAAACCATGGCCCTAAAGGCCAGGATAAATCTTCCTCTTCTTCTGTTAGGAAGATTAGACATTTAATAAAACACGGAAAATTGATTACATGCAAGACCTGCAGAAGCCCCTGGGCTGAGGACCTTGCTTGCTTGCTGACATGGCACAGCTTTAGTTGAGCAAAGAGGAACATGACAGCAAGTAAAATCCTCATCCAAACCCTACTTGGTGAAAGTGATGGGGAGAGAAGAAAGAGAAAAAATGGAGTCAGGAGCCAGAATGTATATTTTGGTTTGTGTTTCGTGATGGTCTAAACCTGAAGCCTGAACTCAAAACGTCTGAAGTGCAGGACTTCAAATTCAGGTCCACACTTCATATTTGGATCCATTCCAAGAAAAGAAAAAAGGACTAAGTCTTCTGCTGTCTGAAGATTAAACACCTTTTTTCTGCCAAACTGTCTGTTACCAAGTGTGAATTTATCACAATTTTAAAAAAAATTAAAAAGAGGGGGCAGTGGAATACACTTACTTGATTTTTAAGCAGAGGTTGAATAGCCTAGATATGAAGGTGCTACCTATGAGGACATAAGACACTAGCCCCGCTCTGAAACTGGGAATTTTCCAAGCTTTTAAGAAAACATTTTACACATTGTCAAAACAAGCTACAGATAAACAAGAATACAACAGGTGAAAAATGTGACTGCGAGGGCTGTGATGACAGTTCTGTTTGCACAATACATTCATTTCAAGGTACTTGAGCATCTGTTATATATTTAGCTCCTTCCTGCTAAAGACAATAAAGCAGGTGAGCATCACTTACACCTAAGAGACCATATGTTTGTGAGACACTGGGAGGTGCACTCAGCAGAGAAAGAACTGCATTCCCTTCAGGGGACACCAAAACAGACCAAATTCCTTCTCTGCACTTTATTATAATGACATTATTAATGCAAGTGATACAAAATAATGTACACAGAATACAGCATCTGGGCTAAATGCTTCCTCTTCCTTGCTGCCAAGAGATTAAAAAAGAGTCTTGCTTTGGCTTTTGTGGACAAATCAAGTATAGAAATGAAAGTTAAGAGTGGCTGTTTTCCTCTACCCTTTGCACTGAAACCTCTTCTAAATTGTCAGAAGGGGAAATTTGGCATGAAAAGGTGTCTCCCAAGCAGCTTTCTACTACTGAAGAGAAGCTCCCAGGTGGTTAGCTTAAAGCCTCAGTGAAGACAGGAAAGGAAGAGCTTGGGTTGATTTAAAAATTCTTGTTTATGATGACCCCATTCCCAGAAACACAGCAATGGCTGCTTTTGCTGCCGCTATTTGAGGTATTTTTTCATGTTTTGGGGAAGTAACAGACTGAGGAAAGCAGTGACTAGCCTTTATTCAGGGTGTGCAAGGCCACACTGGGAGTACTGCGTCCACTTTTGGACTCTCCAGTACAAGATGGGCCTTGATATACTGAATTATGCCCAGTGGAAGCCACCAAGATGGTTGGAGGCTGAAGAGCACCAGATGAGGAGAGGCTGAGAGGGGCCTGCCCAGGCAGGTGAGGGATGGCTGTCAGGGCTCTTGCTGCTGTCTACAGCTACTGAGGGGGAGGGAAGAAGGAAGAGGGAGCCAGACTCTTTTCAGAGGTGCACAGCAAAAGGCAGTGAACACAACCTGGAACACAGAAAATTCCAGTTAGCTGCTAAGTTGGATATTACCTGCTGTGAGTGGGGTTTGGGTGAGATCTCCCAAGGTGACTTCTAAATTACATGATTCTGTGATTCTAAAACTGGAGGAACAATCCACCTTATTCACTCTTCAAGCTGTGATAGGAATCGCAAAAGAAAGGGAGAGAAACCATATGAAAAAAAAGATGAATTTTTATTTGACTACATCATGTCCAAGACAATTCACCTAGAAGGGCTCAAGTAAAGAAAGTCCCCAATTTCTAACTTCTGACAAACTTCACTCAACTAAACAAACTAACCAGGTGAATGGGTCTTCACTGACCATGGCTCTGCTGAGGCAGCCAGGTCTCAGCCTGGAGAGAGGTTATATATTAGAAATTAAATTTGGGTGTGTGCCCTAATTGACCAAATGATTTCCTATTAATGAAGGTGAAAAAGCAGAGCTCCAGAGGAGTTTCACTGCGGCTGAAGAGTCTGGTCAAGCCATAACAACAAAATATTGCTCACTGTGAAGATACCCAGACTGCTTTCTGAAGGGGTTTTGAAGTGTTTAGGAAACAAATAAGATGACACTCTTCTTTTCCAAGTCTAGGAAATTCAGGCCTACACTACAAATCGTGGTTATGCTACAAAGACAGAAAAATTATCTCTGAAAGACATTTGGAGAGGACTGCGTTTCTATGTGTATACTGAAGTACAGAAATGCAAGTGTTGTTGTGTAACCTGCAAGTATGTGTAATAGTAACAAAGGGGAAATTTTCTATGAGAAAAGCCAATAGATTTACTGCTTGAATGGGTTTTGTTTAAAACTAAAGCACTGGTATTCTAAATAGTACTTACTGTGGGTTTTTTATAATGTATTAAGTGTTTGTTCAGCAAGCAACTGAGCGGTATTTCCTCATTGATGCTAACAGGGACTCCTGACACCTTCAGCCAATAGCCGAGATCCGTGTAATGCTTTCTGAAAGGACAGGAGTGAGGCTGATGTTTCAGGAAAGGGTTAAACAGAGATCCCCAGTAAAGGAGAGCTGGATGGTTACAGCAGGGCTGGCACTGAAAGCGGATTACACGGGCATGCAAATGCAGAGCACAGTTCCTGTAGCTGAGCACTGTCCCGCTGCTTCTGCTTCCCTGATATCAAATCAGGACAATGCTACCCCAGCTATGACAGCCCCTTGCTGGGCAGGAGACCTCCAGCCCAGCAGATAAAGACCCTGTAAGCTGTAGCACTTGGACAAGACAGAAATGCATCCTTGGAGAGACAGCTGGCACTGGAGGAGAAGTGGGAAACACCACACAGTCTCATGCCTCATTCCATGAGAAGTGTTAGTGTAAATGGATCTGCCCCATAAACACTCCTGTTTCTCCATGGTCATTACTGGGTGGGGGGGTTCCTACTGACAGAAAGGGCAGAGGAGCCATCTCTGGGAGCTAAGCAAACCTGCCAGCATTGTAGGACTGGTGATTTAGGGATGCATTGTTAGCCTTAGGAGCAAGAGACAGGCAGGCCCAAAAGCCGTTTTACTGGGCCAAGGGGCTGATGCCTGGGGCTCCCTGCTCTCCCCCATACCAGTGCTCCCAGCAAGGCAGTGGTGGCAAAGGGGAAGCAGCCCTGGGGGGAAGCAAGCCTGCTGGGCTGCTCTCCTCAGGCAGGCTCCTGCTGCTGCTGCTGGACTAAAAGGTCTTGTCGGCCTGCAGTATTTAGTGTGGAGCAACTGAGCTGTACAAACTCCCCAGAGGAAAGCTAGAGCTGACCTTCATCATGCCCTCTCGCTCACCTGCCACCTCCTCCTCCAAGCCTCCAGCAGCCCAGAGCCCACTGAGCCCTCTGCCTGCTACTTATTTATTTATCTTGTAAAGATGAGCCTGGAGCGTTTCATCTTTCAGCCCTTTGTGTCCTTGAGGGAGGAGGTAATGGAAGACCTGGCAGGAGATGCACACATTCATCAGCCTGGGGGTCCCCCACACCACCTTTGGAGAGCTCCCTGGGAGGGGACCACACCGGTATTGGTAAACATTTATCAGCACTGCATCATTAATCCATATGCTTTTTAAAATAAAGAACATGAACATAAATAAAGCTGGGGTAAAGCATATATATAAAATTTGCAGGAAACACTGGAGATCTGGAGAAGCATCTTTCCTGTACTGGTGGGTTTCCTTCTGCATAAACACAACAATAAATAAGAAGTACTTCAACTAATAGCTATAAATAGCATCTTGTGCGCACACTCAGATGATTTACATGCTTGTCCTGGAGTGATTGGGCTGGAATGAGCCGCAGCCTGTTCCTCTTCCTACATGGCAGGAGTTCTCCCATTACCTAAGCTTCATTGTTTTTGCACTTTTTATTCCAGGGCTTCACGCATGGCTTGTTTGCTGCTCAGTTCCTTCCCGTGTCCAGCTTCCCTCCTCGCCAGCATTTCCAGCCATGGAGATGACACCTGATGGTGAGCTGATCAATGGCTGGTTTCCTTCCTCCGAACTCACCCTGTCCCACACACACCACAGCCCATCGGCTTCGCAGATGTTCCCACTTGTTTTCATGGGATATTTGAAAAACATTTCAGATCCACTACTGACTGGATGAAAATAATTTGTGCCTGAAGCAACTGTGCTGATTTTAATCAGATGCATCCTRTTGTAGAGAGGGGCACACACACACRCACATACACTTTACACATTCTTTTCACACATGTGCATGTACACGTTTTCTCATGCAAATAACATGTTCCTTCTATTGGTTTCTCATGATATCAAACAGTATCTTTTGAGAAAGGAAAAATTGCATAGCACCGACAAGACGTTTGTATTATTTGAATTGTTATGGCAAAGGCACTAATGGAAATTTCCCTTGGGAAAATACCTGGCATCTGAGATTTCTCCTTACATTACTGAACATATATAAATGAGTCTTGATAGTACGAATTGCTAATTGAGAAGATACAGTGTAACTCTCCTTGCTATCACAGCTGTAGAATTGCATTTGCTTGCTTTAATACTTTCCTGCCACCTCAGCTAAACAAAGGCCAGAGAAAGAGAGCTACCTTAGTAAAATACACCATTGTCCCAGAACAGGAGTTCACAGGCTTTTTAATCTGGTGTGCCAACTCTCAGCCTTTTGAACTGCAGCTTTACTGACTAGTGCCATCTCTTCTGCAACCCACATGTTGCTGGAGGTGGTTCAAAGACATATGGGCAGTGAGAGCCTGTTACAAGGAGCAGACAGCACAGCTTCTGCTGAAGGCCAGACACAAGCCAAATGAGAGCTTGTGATGTACAGATGAAGTCAAGGCTGTCAGCCTTGGCAACTCCCACAGGCAAGCACAGGGTCACAGCCATGAACTGAGAGCTGTTTGCCTAGGAGAAGTGACCCTCTGCTTTGATATTGCTTGTACAGAGTTACAGAGACAGACCTCCCAGTTTATCCCTGCGGAGCCCTGTGAAGATTCCCATTCCTCAAGCAGCAGTAACAATTGCAAAGAGGATGTGCCTGTGCTGAGGCTCCACACAGCTGCAGGGTGCTGCAGAAGGGCTGGAGGCACTCCCACACACAATGGTTGTTCGCCTGCAGCTGGATTATGCACATGGTTGCTTCCAATGTCTCCACAAAAGGTTGAAGAATGCAGAGACAACAGCTCAGACAATTGTTTATTTGTTTTCAAAAAAGGAAAAGAAGGAGACTTTCTCAGTGGAGAACATCAATTCATGGCAAAGTACCCGTCTTTGGGACTAGAATAAATGGTGTCTGTACCGAAGGAGATGAATGCTGCTATCTCCTGCCAGGCTGGGCCATGACACCACCTCCTGCTTCTGCCTCACCACAAGTGGCAGGACAGCCTCTCCCGGAGTGGAGTCCAGCAGAATTAGGGTCTCGACCTCTTTGTGCGTCTGTCAGTAGAGGGCAATGTAGTTACAAACAACCGACCTGCTCCAGGTCCCCACCCAGCAGAAGGCATAGCCCTTACCTAGTATTTTATATTGCCATGTGTGACCTAATAGTGTATCCTGCTGTTATGTGCCGTGTTTAACATACCAGCAACACTATGTCATGCAGCTGATACTAGAATTAAGGTCTAGGGTATTTGTTTATGAAGGCAGGTTCCCTTGTGATCACTGCTATTTGTGGCGGGGGGAAGGAGGGGACACAGCACTGGAATGGGTTTCCAGTGGGCGTTTGTTTACTGTACTTTCGATGCACTGGTTTATCAGCCCAGGGAATAAGTTATAGCTTCCCAGCCTGCCTGTCTGGTTACAAATTCCAGTCTGTTCCTCCAGGCTGAATATAGAGAGCAGCTGGCTGAAGCTAAATGAATAATACTGCCTCACAAAACAATAGTGCTGGGCTCAACATGTTGCACAGACATCTATTTTGAGTTTGGATATTTAAAGACTAAGGAGGCATGACAGGCACATTGATGGGGCAGCAATTACCAGCAGCCTGCAGACTGTGCCTTGGATGTGAACAGATTAACACCTTCTTCCCCGCGTGTGTCAAATACTCCAGTAAAGGGTTCACCTTTACAAAGAAAGTGTCTCTGAAGAGTTGACAAGTCCTTCCACTTCTTGTACATCCAGCATTTGCCTGTTGGATAACCTTAAGCAGAAAGTTGCTGTGCTACAATCAATCCTATATAAAATAAAGAGGAAATGTGATGCTGTTATTTTACTCCATTCTGTAACCTTTATCAGTGGGAAATGGCAGAAAGATCTAACAGGTCTTTATGGTCCATAATTTTCTAATTTCATTCTCGACTAATGAAAGCAGTGCTAAGAACCTCCCTAGCACATAAGGTGCCCCAACACTCAAAAGCAGTTTGAAAGCTAATGGACAAGGGAGGTAATTTTCTGCTTTTCAAGACAATCAGAACTAGGACATAACCAGATACATAGGTTGTTTTTGGAGGTACTTTACCTCTTTCAGTTCAGTTTCATTATCTCACTACAGCTATGAATGTCTGCATATACCCATAATCCAGAAGGAGACTGCATTCCTATTTTTGGGTACAACCTGCTAACCTCCGTTCATTTCAGATCACTCTGAATGTGTGCAGAAGAGGGATTTGTTAACTTTGTGGCCTGAGACTGCAAGTATGTACTGAAAAGCACAGCTCTCAGGACACTGTCACGACAGACTGGAACACTCTCATGCAGGGCAGCACAARGATGAGGCTTTGAAATATGTTTGTTTTACAACTCCACGCCGTGAAACCATATACAAGCAGTCATTGGAACTTACCAGGGGTTTTATAAGCTCATTGTAGCTTCAGGTACTTGGAAGTTCTAAACTTTGACTGTTCTCTTCAGTAGGAGGGAAAAATACTCTCAATTAAGTGGTGCTTAAGGGAAAAAATCAGTCTTTCTTAACAAGTTCACTGCCCAGTGACCCTGAGGTTAGAGAAAGCTCTAGATCATAGTGGGAGGTCACACTATAACCCAAGTTTAGGGGCTGAAATATAAATGAACATGGGATAAGAAAGATCCTGGTCCAATCTCCAGCTAATTAGCAATGTGGACTGGCCCACAGATAGCTCATGCACTGAAGAATTAGTAGTTTCCTGTCAAGTAACTAAAAATACCTAGTAAAAGATACTGAGATAGGTTGATAAAAGAATGCTAGGAAATCCTAAACAGCTACTCATGCCAGCTTTTGCTGGGTTTTTTCTGCAGTTTTGAAACCAGCACTGTTCTCACATCTCATCATGTAGTTTTGCATGCAACAAATGCCTGGGACAGTGAGAACAAGCAGTGGACAGAAAATCCCAGTGAAAAGCTGGAATAGTATATCACASTTCTGACTTTTGTCTGAAGATGGCATGTGATGCAAATGCTTTGGTCTCACCAATGATGTCTGTAATCTTTAAAGCGGGCATGTGTTTAAATGCTTTGCAATACTAATAGTATTTAGCCGAGGCTTTTGGAAAGCTGAGAAAATAAATATATCATCATTTTTAAGAAACAAAAACATTCAGAAATCAGGTTGTGATTTCCAGAAAAAAGTGGATCTAGCAATTGCAGTAGAATTAAACATTCACACCTGTATTTGTGTCATAAGAATTACAGATAATTAAGGAGCATATTCCCACAATCCAATACTGCCCACCTATTTACCTGTATAACCTCTCTAAGGCCTTAATAAAAGGCTTCTTTAAAGGTCAGCTGAAAGAACTTACCTGGAACTGTGCTCTGGAGCACAGGCTTGAAGAGACCAGCTCACCAGTTTGCCTGGATAGTGCTTTAGAACCACAGACTAATTTAGGCTGGAAGGGACCTCTGAAGATCATCTTATCAACCTGCTATTCAGAAGAGGGTCAACCAGAGCAAGTCATTCAGGGTTTTGACCAGCTGGGTTTTGAACATCTACAAGGATGGAGACTCTACAACCTCCCTGGGAAAGTTGTGTCAGGACCTTCTTCAGCCCTGCTGATGAAAAATGTTTTCCCATTACCTAATTTGAATTTCCCATATTCCCGCTGGTGCCTATTGCCTATCTCCGTGTACCAGTGAAGAGTCTGACTCCATCTGGCCTTTTGTGGAGCCCCTTCCCGAAGGCTTCCCTTTTCCATGCTGAACAAACCCATCTCTCTGCCTCTCCTCACACATCATCTGCTCCAACCCCCTCACCGTCTCTGTGGCCTCCTCTGGACTAAATCCAGTGTGTTGATGTACTGGAGAGTCCAAAAGTGGACACAGTGCTCCAGATACACTCTCATATCCCTCAGCCTGCTGCCTCTGCTTCGTGCTGCTGCAGCTCAGAGTGGAGCTGGCTGCCTTTGCCGCAAGGGCACACTGCTGCCTCATGTCCCACATTTGGTCCACCAGCACTCCCAGATCCTTTTCTGCCAAACCAGTTTGTCTGCTTGACCCCATCTGTCCTGCTGCGTGGAGTTGTTTCATTCTAGGTACAGGACTTTGTCTTTTTTGAGTTTCATGAGATTATTCTCGGTTCATTCTCCAGCTTGTTCAGTTAAGCCCTGAACAGCAGCAGCTCTGCCCCCGAGAATACAAATTATCCCCCTCCCATTTTGGTACCACCTGCAAACTGCMGGGAATAGAAACAGGAAGCAATTAGTGGGACAACGTGCATCCAAAACCCCCAGATAAACCATGTTTGATGTCTTCTCTGCACAACACACAGTACCGGCAGCCATGCACAGACCTTATTCTGTGAGTCAGTGGTGGGGACAGTGCTGGGACCTCCAGTACAAACTTCCTGCCACCTGCAGATGGCCTTTCTGGGTGCCCATCATGTTTCAGACAGACAGAAGTGTAGGACTGCAGTGACTGAATGTCTACGGAATGTTTCCTGCTCTATCTAGAGGATTTATTGTTGCAATAATGTAATATTAGGGCAGTAAGCAGGAGACAAAATGGCATTATATTTGTTACCAATCCTTTTGCCATCAGACTGCACTGAGAAGTTTTTAACAACCAAGGGGCATGGGAAATAAGAATCGCTAACTGAGCTGACAGTTACTCCTCATTTCAGCCATTCCCTATACTTCTTTTTATCCAGATTTTGAGTGTTTTTGCTGGGAGCAAATCTGTTCACCACTGAAAAAGTTGCAGCTGGTCCAAATCTGATGGGTTAAATGCCCTGTTCCTATCTCTGACAATGTTTTACCRCTCTGGAAACTTATTTAGGGCCATGTCTTCACTAAAAGTCAGTACCTAGATGGCGAAGGATGCCGTGCGCAGAACGCACCAAGCCCGACCTCCGCTCGCAGCACCGCTGGTGCTGCACAGCTCCTGGCCACAGCCTCCTGCCAGGATGGTAGGAATGGCTCTTTGTGTCCGGAGGAAGATACCAAACCTCTTCCGTACCAGGGAGAGCCCTCAAGCAAGAACAAACGGCTTGTCCTCACCTCATGCAAATGTTACCCAGCACAAAAGGTTACGCGGTTTCTCAGGGATGCGATTACAAAGCCGAGGGGACGCACATGCTCTGCCTGTTAATCACCACTCGGTTGGTTAGAYAATGTAAATCTCCTCTCTATATGCTGAGTTTTGGCAGTGCCAGCCAAAGAGAGCTCCAGCTTCGCCCTGCGGTGTGCACAGCTCTCCCATACTCCACRCTAAATAGGCTCCCACCTGCTGCAAGACCTGAGGAATCGCTTGGCATTGCTTGCTTATAAATAGCATAAACCTAATCCCGGTGCCAAATTAAATTAGACTTAAAATATTCACACAGTCTACACCTGGCTTYCTGCTAATGGCAGCTAACAGCTACATTAGTAAATGTTCTTTTTCTCTACCCAAGCTGTCCCCTCCGAGGCAGATCTTGCAGAACTGTTTGCTCCGAGCAAGCATGACTCGGATAAGGGATGCGCTCTGCCTCTGCCCCTCACTTGTGCCAAGTCTGCCACCCAAGCGGGCCACCCCTGAAGCCTGCTGGCTTTTTTTCCCCCCAGAGATATCTTAAGTTTGGTATTTTCGCATCATGCACGAAGTACCTGCTTCTTTTAATTTTAAATATATATTAAAAAAAAAAAAACACCTTTTGCATTTTCAGAGATGCTGGCAGAGTGTGTAGTGGGCACTTTTGAAAACACAAAATGGGATTTATTCAAAGTGTCTAATAGGTCTTTACCTAAAATCTTTAATTTTCTCAGTGACACACCGAATACAGAGATTGACCACACCACCTTATGGTTTAAGGATTGTAATTGTTTCCATATAATAATATGATAAAAAGTGCTTTATTCAGCACCTAACTTTGACCTAAAAGGCAACTTGTCCTGCTAGACTTCCAAGGAACTGCTGCAGGAGAAAACAGCTACTGCCATACACGTGGTTCCATAAGTAGAGTCTTTATCTGAGCAACTTCATTCAGCTCTTGCTGCAGCAGCTGCCTTTGCCAAGCTGGATGGTCCAGAAATTTGCAGGACGATCAAAGCTGTTATTAAGGGTGAACAGTGAACCTCCTGGGCTGAACCCCAACAGGCTTCTCCAAAAACAGGAAGAAAATTTTGAAATTTGTGGATAATTCATTTATGTATTTAAAAAAAGTCAATATTTTTCGTTTTTATTTAACCTTGAATTATGCTTATCATGGTAAAGGCAGGTAATTCAGAAAAAAATAAAGACCCTTTATCTCTGGCCTGAGGAAAGTGTTTGAGAGTTCATTCTTTTGTAACAGTTTTGGCTGCCAGATACAAAAAATCATTATTCATACAGCTCTTTTCAGGATCTTTCAGCCTACATGCCCCATATGGCAAGGTTTAGGCTTTGAGATGTAGTAAATATCAAATATTTATGCAATTTTGGGGTGAGGCGAAGCAAGTAAGACTGAACAACTGTTTATAATTCAGTTTCTGTTTAATCCATGCTAAAAAACAGACTTTGAAAACCACTGTGGAGGCAGCATTTAATGTGTTTAAGTCAGAACTATATCTCCCGGCAAGTTGGAACTGCGTAAGAGGCACTAAAACCAGCCTTCACAAGCTCTATAAAGCCCTTGTACAGTTCCTTTCTGCTGGTAGTTATGAGCCTTGTTCTTAGTGGTGTGGAAGCTGTGCCAAAAAACTGTAACCCTGTAAACAGGACTTCTGAGTTCCTCACTCTGGAAATGATAAAATAGCAGTAACACTCAGGGCACCTGAGGAAATGACAGGCAGAGTTTGGAATAATAGGTATAAAAGATTAATCATTTGCAAATTGCCTGTTATTTGCTGAGCATTATGTAAAAATAGAGAGGTTGCCTGTTCTGACAAGCGTATGGACTTTGTTTTTTCAGCCAGTAGCATGAAGCCAGACTGCTGTGGCTGAAGGGGAACCACTGCTTTCATCTGCACTTCCCACCAGCAGACCTGCACATTAAAGGCTGCTGCCTAAACAGCCAAGCCACCCAGTAGGAAGGATGAAAGGGAAACCAGGATTTTGAAAACGGTCTTTCTATTCCTTGTGTTACCTCAGAGACTGTGGGCAAGCCAAAGGCTCATGTTCCCCATCTTTTAAAGACTGGTGACAGCACTTTGCTGCCCTGCAAGGATGATGAAGATATGTACATTTAATACTCTGAGACTCTCTGGCACTGAAAAGAGAGAAGCATCCTAAACGGATACAGAGTAGACAGGCTGCCCTGGAAAGGAATGAGTGAGGAATGTGGCTTAGTATTTGCAAATTATAGTTGACACTTTTTTTAGGACTTAGTATTTTCTGGCAATGATAATGCTCTCAAAGGAACAGACCTACAGTCTCTTGCAAATCATGCACTAGAGCAGATGTCATATTTCTGATACTTTGGTGCATTACATTTATTTTTGGAACTCTAAAAATTCCTAAATCCTCCAAATCTAGACTGAACACCCTATCTGTGTTGTAGCATAAATATGCATATCTGAAACCCTGGTTATGACTGTCAGTACTAACTAGAGAGCCCTAATGTGCTTAAATTTAAACCCACTTAATTTGCAGAAAGCTATTCAGATGCTGTCAGTCAAGCTGGGAATTTGAAGAATATTTAAGTTGTTGATTAAGTACTTAACATTACAGGTTAATGCAAAATTGTCTGTCCTACTTTTCTCGTGGTTATATGGTGACCTGTGTAAATACTGGAGTTCTGTCTCACTCCTTCCACCTCAATCAGATCCATGTCACCCCAAACAAGCCAGGACTAAAGGAAGTACAAACGTGCATTCCCATGTCAGGCTGCCCACTGACAACTCCCTTGTGCTGCTCATTTTCTCTCACTGATGAGATGCAGATATTCACTAGTCAGGCATGTGAGGCCCGAATAAGGCAGGAGGAAGAGGCATAAAGTCCTCAGAGCTGTTCCTCTTTCCATACTTGTAGTGAGGTCTTGCATGGGCAGGGAGAAGGTCAGTGCCAGCAAAGGCATGAATGGGAACCGGCACGATCTTCTGAAAGCCTGGGTTTTATTAGAGCTCCAAAGTGCTATGAGTCAAGGTGAAACTGGCAACACTAGATCCCTCTCTGCCCAAAACAGCTTCCATCTGAGAAAATCCTGACCCTGTCATCATTTTGCACATGAAAGCAGGAAGGTGAAACTCTCTCCCCTCTAGAGACTGGGGATTTGTGTGCGGGACAGCAGGTCAACATCACAGAGCAGAACAGAGCATTTGTGCTGCCAGCACCAGAGCTTTTATGGTGAGGCTTTGATTTCTTTTTTCTTGAAGTCATAGACTCTGCAACAAGGGTTTACAGGATGTTTTCACCAGAAAACAAACTAAAATATATACAAAATTCCCCACCAACTTTCTAACCCTTCTTCTTACAGAGAAATGTCAGAAAAGATGACCAAATGCCATGTAAAAGACTTAAAATTCAAAAGTATGCCATCCTTGTTGTGGGCTATTTTAAAATATTGTAATTTTAAGCAGATGGACAAGCTGAATGTTGAGGCTGCCAGCACTGCTTTGTTGAACACCACATAAGCCAGGGCAGCTCTGTACTTCTGGACTTCTCTCCAGCCACCACGTTTGCAGATCTGTGCTACAAAGCTGCAGGTGTGTTTCTTGTGAACTTCCTGTAGGGAAAAAGACCTTAGATGTTCTGACAGGCTTCACTCGAGGTGTTTGGGGCCAGGAAGAGTTCACATTTACCTACCTTTCATGCTGCTTCAAGAGAGAAAAATGCAGTGTAGTAGTTGAAACTCATCAACTGATTGGAGCAGAGATCACCCACTTGTCGCACTTGGATACGAAAAGAACCACGCAGACTCAGCTCTGTCAAGACAGGAAGCAAGAAGGGGCCTGACGACCCCCAGCTTGTTTATTTATATGTTCTTAGAAACCACTGTGGATTGGAAGGTGAGGATACTACCCCTCAATCACACTGGTCAAAGGAAAGATCCATCAAACATCTCCGCCTAGGAGAATGGAATGTAAACAATAAGGAACGGTTAGCAAAACATGGCTATGTTTACAGAAAATGCATGAGAACTCTGTTGCAGAAATGAGAAACATCGAAGAACTGCAAAACTCAGGGTGACACTCACTGATGATGTCCTCCACCTCTTCATATGGTCACAGAACCCACCTCATCTTCTTCCCCTACTGACATGCCATTCCTGCAACAGAATGCTCTTCCATGTGACACCAGGGAAGAGTATCACTGATTCCTTGCTTGGTTTAATGGAGTTAAGCAGCTAGAAGAGAGGTAGAACAAAAGCTGCCTCATCAACCTGTTCTCACAGATAAGCACCAAATGATCCTCCAACGGTAACTGGGAAAGCAGTTGATAAAGACGACAGGTACAGACATCCATGGATTCAATATGATGGAGGAGTTCCCTGTACTAATCAGGGATTAGAATTTTTGGGGTTAGCTGCAYGAACCCTGTGTTTTTACTGAGTTACTTTCTCTGCAGTTAAGGAAATCAGATTACCTTCCTGCCTATTTGACTGCTGGACTGTAAGGATGCGGTGGGTCATTAAAATAATGTGTTCTTTAAACATGATTATAAATGGCCTAAAAATCCAGGTCTAGTAACAATGACACATGGAGTCTGTGTCTTTGGGTCAGTTTAGTCCTAAATGTACATGGGAATTGAACCAAATGTTGTTCACTTCAGTATTAAAGAAAAAAGCTCATGACTTATCTCTAAGTGTTTATTCTAGTATGCGCTCACTTCCCTGGGAGTTAATTTTTTAGCTGTACTCCCAGGGTAGTCAGGATGTTGGTAAATATTCATTGGCAAAAACATCCCCACATGACTGGAATTCACTCCCAGCAGGCATTAAATTGGAACAGAAGAACAAAGGATATGCCAGACTTGATCAGACCACTGGTCTGTCAAGCCTGGTACCCTGCCTCTGGCAGTGGCCCATGCTTTATACTTCAGACAAAAGCAAAAAAAAAATTTAAAAAATTACACCTGTCTGGAAATGCATCCCAAATACTTAACTCAGACTTACTACCTCATCTTAAAGAAGTTGAGACTAGAGTAACAGAGAATAAAATAACTTCATACAATATTGCGGGGAATGATTGTATTCACTTTATTTTTGCTTCACTTTATTGATAATTTCTTTAGGAGAGACCTTACTTTAATATTTATGCAGTTCTGAGTTTCCCTGACACTGTTGAAAATGAGCTGTGGCTTCTCAGGGATAATTTTGGTGGATGAGTGTCTCAGAAATCAGATTTCAGTCTGGCAGTTTGACACACAAAAACTGCCTTTCACTTACAGCTCAAAAACCCCCGAAGTCACCAGCTTGGGTGGCCTTGGCAGAAACTGTTTGATCCCAACTGTTAGGTTGTGCTTTTAGTATTGTAGTCTATCCTGTATTAGGGCTTCATCAGGTCGCCCTGCCCAGGACCCCTTGTGGTGGCCCATGCACAAGCCTATCTCAGTTCTGACACCCCTGCCTTCAAAGGCTTTGCTGTCCTGAAGAGGATTTGTGGCAAGTGAATGGAATAGGTAAGCCAGCAGGGAAGGTGGAGTGCAGACTAATACATCCATGAGGAAAAAATTAACAGGTTTCTCCCACACTGGTACAATGACAGAGCTGATCTGCTAGTTGAGAATGTGGTTTTATTGGCAGTGTCAGGAGAAAAACTGAGCTTTCAATGACATGGAAGCTGAGATGACCTCAGCACAGTATAATTGCCTTCTGGAGAACATCTGAGGCATATTGATGAAGAAAGTGGTCAGTACCCACACTTGGGTGGCAAATGGAGGCTCTTAGCAAAACTTAGAGCCCCCTAATGCTGCGTCCTTCATGGGCAACACACAAAAATACAAGTATGCCATATCTTTGTGCAGGTCAAGTCTCTTCAAGCCTGTGAGCAAGCACAGCATCTCTGTTTCCAGGTGAGCAAGGAGGGCACTTAGACAAACTTCCTTCGCATTTTGAATCCCCCTGCCTCAGGCCAGTCTCAAGCACTGCGGCTGAGAAATCTTTGATCCCCACTGCACTATATCACACCAAGTGTATGTGTCATGAAGTCCTTGCTTTTGCTCCTAATAAATTGTAGCCACGTATGTCGCACGGCAGTGCTTTGTGAAGCCAGCGTGCGCGAAAAGCGATGCTCGGGGGAGACGAGTGTGGGGGATGCTACCGGCGGGAAGTGACTGACTGCCGAGGAAGGCAGGCGTGGTGAAAGGGACCAGCGCTTTGACCTTAAAAGCTGCTCTGAGCACGTCCAGTCTGCATGGAAAACTCAGTCAAGAATGGACATCTGTGTTTTCGGTCTGTTGACTTGTATTTGACAGCTTGGGTTTTGGCAGCCTGAAAAGATTAAATAAAAATGCAGCCCAGCCAAGGCTACCCTTGCACTGAAGCAGATAGGGGCGAGGGATTAGAGGTGGAAGGGAGGCCAAGGTGCCAGGCACAGGGGTAGTGGTGGGCCCAGAGCTCTGCTCACAGCCACGCTGCTCACTTTTCCTCAGCTGGTAGCTGTTTCTTGGAGGATTTGGGCTGCCTGCCCCCTGGGTGAGGGTTTGCAAAGTGCCGGTGTGGAAAACATTTCCATCTGCGTTTCCGCACACAGCTGCCGGAGGAGAGGAGCATGGCCGGGAGTCCGGGGGCGCTCTGCACGCCCCACATCCCTCAGGTGTGCCCTGGGCTGAGTGGCTCCATGGCCAGATCCAAATTCTTCCCAGTGCCTTCAGAGCTGGTGGAGCTCTCTCCCTGCCTCTAGGGAGTGTTCACCTGCTGAACATAATTCAAAAGAGGAGCTCTGACGTATCTGACTGTCATGGGGTGTAAAACTGGCTGACAAGGAAAAACGTTGAGCCTCCAGTGGCTAACAAATGTCTCAGTCTATATTTTCAGTCTTATCTGCTGGTAAAGTTTTTTGTTTCATTGCCATAGGAGCAGAATCAAGATTTTTGCCTGATTGAGCCGGTAACAGGACAGCAGATTTAGAGAAATGTACTTGTCCACTTTTTGCTGCTGGGAGGTAAATGCCAGGAGAGAGATGCATGCAATACTCACACCAAGACATTTATTAACCCTTGCCACTTTTAGGACTGTGTCAGATCAAAACACCCTTCATCACACAGAAGCGTCTAATGCTGATGAGCTGATGACAATGATATGCTAATGACAAAAGGTTTTGCAGGCATTCTCCTTCCCCCAGAAGCAGGAACCAAGAAGCTGAGACTTGATTGTGGAAATGCATATCCTGGTGAAGAGGATTCTGTGCAATGAGATAGGAGCTCAGATACTGCTGACTGTCATTCTGAAAAATGTTGATTTGGTGGAAGGGGCAACTGTTTCAACACCCAGCAGTGTTGTCTTCTGTTGGCGCAATGGAGGCAGGAGCCAGCTGGAAGGGAAGGCCATGCTGCCCCAGAAACCCACCCTGTAGCTGAGCAGCAGGACTAGCTGAACCTTCCAGACCTCTGGGACCCTGTGACCATTCTAGCTCAGGGTCATTTAGCAATAGCATCTGACAGAAAAGGCATTCCTTACAGACTAACACGTGATTGCAGATGTTTTGTGACTGAAAAATAATCCAGTCAGTAAAGAGCAATAGGAAATGCCTACCTAGCTGGTCATTGCAATTAAATAATTTGTTGAAATTTGTGACTGGTAAGAGGGCAGGGTTACATTCCCGACATCTATAATGCTTACAATAAAGTACGGAATAGAACAGCACCGTAACAGGCCAGTTCTAGTCTCTGGCAAGGACAGAAACACTGAACATTTGGAATTATTTTTGATTACTCCTCTAGAACAGCATGCACAGCCCTTATGGAGTGTCCAAGCTGCCATGTGGCTTGTTCGGGGGAGTGGTGAGTGTCTGAGCAGACATATGGCGAGGCGAGGAAGCAGCCGGCGCGGGCTGACGCGGACACTGCCAATTCACTTTCTGCCGCTGCTGGGCAATTAGGCACATCAGGAACTCAGCGAGTTTTTTTCCTCTCTACATGTTTGTAAGTGAAAAGACATAAAGTGTCTGCAGGGCTCACACACACTTTCCCTGCCATTGTCTTCATCCGAGTCTCCCCCAGCAGTCACCAAAAAGTAAGACAAAAATAGCACTGTTTGAGCTGAATGTATCTCTGTGCAGAGGGATCATGTAATGCCTTCCGCAGCATTCAAGCCTTGCCTTGGGACTGCATATGGCTTATGGGTGAAGCAGCCGTACAAAGGGGGCTGTTGTATTGAACAAGTTCCTTTGGCACAATAAAAGTCTCTGCCCTAAGAATAAAGCTTCTTTATGCCAGGAAAGGAGCATTTCCAGTGTGTGGCAGTGGAAGGAACACCCCTAGAGACCGGGCAGCATCAGGCATCCTTTCCCAGCGTGAGGCATCTTTCTCCGATGCTGCAAAGCACACAGCAGCATTGATTGCAAAGAGACAGGCTACCGAAAAGGATTTCCTTCTGCACCTGCCTCTGCACCCCAGGCCACAGGCCAGCCGAGCCAGGATGGTCGTCACACTGCTCTGTGAGGCAGCTCAGGGGTGCTGAGCCAAGGACTTATTGCTACAGGGCTGTCTCTGAAAGCATGAAGGGGGTGGGATCTGCTGCTGTGGTTCATCCAGGCCATCCTGGGACCTCAGGCAAGGATGCCAGGCATGGCGAGGACACCAGGAGTGGGTAATCTCTTCTCCTGAGCACTGCAGGGCCAGGGTTGCAGTTCACACACAGGCTGGAGAGCTGGAAAGCCCCAAACAAGTGCTCACACTCCAGGCAGTGGTGCCATTTCTTAAAAGTTTTTCTGCTGCTGGTCCAGACCCAGCTTGTTGAGCTGAGGGAGCCCCTGCTGCCACTCTTCCCAAATGAAAAGCACTCTGTACAGGCGGGAGCACTTGTGAGGCCGGTGCTTGAAACCACAACTGAAAACACACCACGTCAACAGAATATCAAACCAGACATTGACTACCTCTGAAACCACATGCAAGGTCTGACTTCAGCTGAGTCTGCCAAATGAGCGTGGCAAAATGGCTGGCGTGGTCACATTTCCTGCTGTCCCCGGGCCCGGGGCGCTGCGGAGCCGTGAAGCAGAGCATTCATCTCATCTCAGCAGTGCTGACCAGGGGATGGACCACCCTCCGGAGGTTTTGTACGAATGCTCCCAATGCTGCCAGTGCTCCCCAGCCCCACGGCTGCTCCCTGGGACTGCACGGGGTGTCCAAGTGCTCAAACACTGAGCTGGGAAGTCCAGCAAGACCTGATTCCATCTGCTGTCGTCAGTACAGGGAACTGTGTGGGTGGGCAGGGTGGTCCCAAACAAGCGTGGTATGCTGAGCTGTTGGGTGGCTGACGGCAGCAGGCTCTGTGGGCACCTTGGCATTTCATTGAGCAGCTCAGAGAATGTTTTTTTCTAGC
Organism: Amblyornis subalaris; assembly: GCA_018881555.1. Lineage (NCBI taxonomy): Eukaryota > Metazoa > Chordata > Aves > Passeriformes > Ptilonorhynchidae > Amblyornis > Amblyornis subalaris. Next base: position 13,054,005 of record JACAXG010000010.1, read on the forward strand.
TCTAGTTACAGCAGGAGCTGTGGCGGTTAGGAGAACCTTTCACAGGGGCTCAGTGGATGCAGGCAGAATGTGCAGGCAGAAGGAAATATTTCTGGATTTCAGGCTTCTCCTTGGTTTGGGAAAGGGACGTTGATGGTGGGAAAGCTGGGCTGAAGAGAGGTCATGACCTGCTGCAATTGTTCCTGTTGAGACTGCATGAGACACAATCCAGTCTCCTCTCCTTGGCTGAGGAGAAGGCTGCCAGCTCCCAGGTTCCTACACTGGCAACCGCTGTCTGTGAGCAGCTATTGCTGTGCACCACTGGAATGCCTGGGGAATTTCTGCCTTAAAACCCACCCTGTCTCCAGAGCAATCAAGTGTCAGGATGAGAGAGACCAATTAGAGGGACCCGTGGAGAGTGGGAGAGGCTGCAGTGCTATTCACTCCCTGTCACTTCAAAAAGGTTTTATGTTCTGTATGTTTAATATGCAAATATTTAATGGGGTGTATTAGAGCATTACAGCCATAACTTGAGACCTTTCAGTCAAGAGTAAACAGGTGCTGAGTCTTTCTTTTCAAGGCCAGGCACAGCTGCAAGCCTGCCTTCCCCAGTACACGATTATGGGATGCTGCTGGGACATTTTCCACATCCCTCCCCCACGATGCTGCACGCACTCCTGCAAAGACCCTTTTTTTGTCTTTCTGCAAGAGACTGTCCTCGCTGTTCAAAAGGAACAGGAAAAAAGAAATGTGATTTATTAGCTCTGGCGTGGAGGGCAAGGTTTTGACCTCAGGTGTGAATCTGAGAAAAATACTATTTTCTTGACAGCCAGCCCTCTTGGAGTGAATTAAAACTGCTATTGTGAGGAAATGGATTAAAGCCATTTCGGCTTTTATGACAATACAAGGTGGTTACTTTATAGAGCATCTAGGATGTAGACTCGCCCCAAGGTGCTTTGTAATCATCGGTTTAAAGGGAGAGAATTTGCCTGCAGAGATGAATCAATGGGTGTATTTTATGAAACATTAATGACTGCTTTTGTAGATGTAAATTCAGGGGTATGTGCCTGCATCTCTCTGTGCTGTCCTGCAGCTGCAACTTAAGCTCTTTTGCTGTTAGTGAAGATCATAATCCAGCAGCGCAGTTTTGCTGGAGGAGCTTTACATCATCTTGTAATGTAAACAATATTGTAAGAGAGCCCGACAGCCCCACAGGATTTTCATTGAGCTATGATTGATGTGGAAAAGGATGGAGCTGCAGTGATTCTGCATCAGTCACAGCTCTCGCTTGGCTCTAAAACTGACCCTGTTAGCACAGTCTGACTTGGATCATTTGTCTCAGAAGTACCAAGGGATTTTAAAACAGCTGTGGATTCAACCATTTCAAATGGGAACATATTTTTGGTTTGTGGTAAGAACAACATAAACCGTATGTGTTTCAGAGCTCGGGCCTCAGCATTCCTGGCTTGTTTTGTCAGTGCGTCTTTGCTCTCCTCAGCAGCATTCACACATATGGCTCCATGGAGGTTTTATTTTGTTTTGTTTTGTTTTTCCACTTCAAGTCATCCTCCCTTCTTTTTTCCTCCCATCCTCAAAGCAACATGGAAAGAAAGAAAATACATCACCTTTGCTTTTTGCATCTAGGCAAGGTCCAAGCTGTGGCAACGCTTAAGCAAAGGGACCATTTGTTTTTCAGCCTTTGATGTATCCCCCATCTGATGTGTTTTCTCCTAAATGCTGTTGACTGTACAAGTGCCCAGTGGTAAAAGCAAGTACCAGGCGCCATGGCAAAGCCCTGTGCACTTCCAGCCCTCTCCATGTCCAGATGGGTAACCCATTTCTCTCATGCAAAATTACTCTGATTTTCTGCTCCTCTCCCCAGCCCCTTCCATCACTCCTCTCATTCTCCTTCGGCAGGTTCCTTCCCCACTGACATCTGTTCCAAGGAATGATGAACTGAGCTTTGGAGCAATTACCAGAGTTTGTATTTTCCAAACCAGCTTGCAGCATGTGTATTGAAAACACCAGCATTAAAAGTCAACAGGGTGTAAAAGGTAACAGACTCCCACCTCAAAGCTAATGATGTTTTGCCATGTGAACAAGAGCTGTGGATCTTAATTTGCGGGCTCCTTCCTCATTTGTACAATTTTGAGCCGTTGTTTAATGAAGCCCGCCTGGTTCCCATGATGTGAAATTATATTATCACAATGCTTATGTTAAAGGCCTTATATTTCACCCCAAGCACCTGTGGCTGCACAGCAAGGAGGAAAGCTCTAATGTGCCAACTTGGATTCAGATTTTGAAGCAGGGAAAGGCTGATTTAGGAAATGCTCCTCTGCCTGCCTTGCAGCCAAGCACAGCAGGGGCTGGGGAGCTGGTGGGCTGCTTGGAGTGCCTGAGGTCCGAGGCAGCTCTGTGCTGCAGCCAGCAGCTGGGGATTAATATCACAGAGAGAGTAAGAGCTGAGTTATTTCCGCAATCCGTTCACATAATGGATGTGAATGTCAAGATGTCGCCATCTGAAGTATGAGCACCTTGGAACAAAACAAAAAATTACTGGCAGTGTCAGCTTTCAGGAATGCTTTTCAGAGGTGGTGGAAAGCTGCACACGCAGCACCGACTTTCTTCAGCATCTTCCTCTCTGAATAAAGGGTGACCTCAGGCCCTCTCCTCTTCCTCCACAGGCAGTCACGCACAGGTCTCTTATAAACTAAACCCTGTGCACACTTAGCGCCATGTGAGCAGCTATTTGGCTGGCAGTTTGTCAGGCAGGCACCCTGCTCGGAGTGGATTTGTGGCTCCAGTGGGTGTTYGTGCTCTGCCAAAGGGCTGTGAACAGACCTGAGCATCTACAAATCCTGTCCGAGTCTTTATCCTCCACTTTGCTGCAGACTGCCGAGAGCTCGTGTCAAACATGTGACACGGGCTCATTTGGCAGTGTGCCATGTACAAACACACCCTGAATCTGGAGCTCCAGGACCAAAGCGAAGCTGGAGCAAGGTTGGGTGCTAACCGGGAGATGGCTGCAATCACACTGGTGCTGAGCCGAGCACTCTCTGCTCATGAGCTTCCTGGTTGGAAGTTTAGGTACTGTCCACATCATCACATCACTGCAGCTGGTCAGAATAACCTACTCTGACTGTGAGCTCTGATTATCCTATAGAGCTGTGTACTTTGCAGCTGTTAAAATACTTCTTTCTCAATCTGGGGCACAGGTAGGAAGAGATGCATTGCTCTCATCTTGGCCTTTGATGCCCAGCAAGCCTCTGCCCCCAGGGTTGTAGCACTGCTACATGGCATTAGGAGGAAATTTTGTCTTGTGTTTTCCATAGAAAAAGGCTACTGACTTTGCTGTGGGTCAGCATGTGAGAGAGTGCTCTTTCCCATTTGGAAGGATGCTGGCCCAAGCACTGTAAGAGCTTTGTAATAGGGCCATGGAGGACAGAGAGGGAGGTCTCCAGGAGCTCCTATATTTGGTGACTAAACTGAACAGTTACTGATGTCTTAGAAATCAAATAGCCTGTCAGTTACATCAAAAGAGCTGTGAAAATAATAATTTTCTCTCAAATAGACACTGCTGCTGAAAAGTGCTGCCCAAAAATTGTCAGTAGGAAACCATCATAGCTGGAGTATCACTCCTTCACTATCTCAAGTCAGCTGCAAGGAGATCACTGGTACTGAAAATATTGGAGGCAAAATAAGTATTAGATCCTTGAATGTGTCCCTGTCCATAGCCTGTCAGGATCCTTCAAGGGCTGAACAGTATTTCCAGTCTCCCACCCTATGTCACCAATATTCCCATCATGTAATGAAGTTTCATTTCTAGGAGAACCTGAGTGCTCTGGCATTCAGACCTGACTGCCTGATTTGAATTTAGATTATTCCATCAAGGTAATAACAAGATCTGGGATCCCAATCTGCTGGAATAATTTAGAAAGCCATACGAGGTCACTCTCGCTTCTTACAAATACAGCTTAGACATAATTTACCTGGCAGTAACTTGACCTGGAAGAGAGAGGTTTATCTTCTTGGYGTGCTGTGTCTGAGTAGCTTGACAATCTCTACATAAATTTGAGATCTTTCATTCTCCAGCTGGTTGTTATTACTTATAATCTCTTAATGCAAAAAGTATTCCTTCCAGGGGCCCCTTTCTTTCCCTTTCTTACCTTTGCTTTTTTTATAAAGAAAAGATATATTGCATGTTGTTTTGCCTTAGGATCTCAGACCCATGCCCTTGCAGTCATTGTAATTTGGTCCCTGCACCAAAAACCTTGGTTATGCTTCATGTTTTAGGTGTCTCTTCACTTCTAAATGTTTTGCTGTATTATAACATAAAATTTTCAGGAAACACTGATTAAAAGACCTATGTTGAAAACTTTTTCTTGTGGATATACCCCGTAGCATTGCTTAGAATAATTTTTGTGGAGAGATTACAAGCAGAACAGGGGAATTGCAGGATTACAGTAGAAATGGGGAAAAATCGTTGGAGGAATTCCTGAGGGAAGCCCGACCCTGACCTATCTCAGGGTAGTTACAGTGCAGTTCTTACAGATCACACTCCATTCGTCTCTGGGTATTTGAGACTGGGAGTGGGTCACTGTCTTCCCCCACTATGTCCTTCTCCGTGTCTTGGGACACATTTCCTGTCTCTTGTCCCCTCTCTTGGTGCCAGCAGGGACTAAGCAGAACCTCATCACTGCCTCAGCTGCCTGCCAGCTGCTTCCTTCTGATGTCTGCAGTGCTACCCCTTCTCCCTCACCTACCGCTGCTATTAGCTGACACACCAGGGGATTTCTGCTGCCCTTTGAACCGCTCTGGGTGTTGGAGCATGAAACACCTCCTCAGCGTTTCCATGTTCTAGAAAGGGTGGTTTCACTTCCCTTTTAGGTTTTTGAGTTTTCTTAACCCCAGAAGGGCAGCCCACTGCAGGTTCTGCTTGCTGCTCCTTTACCAGAAAAAGCTGGTGCAAAAGAGCTGTCACATTGCCATGACCAAACACTGTGGGAAGCTCTGTGCCACCTTCACTGACATACAGGGAACGAGGGAGAGACGAAGCCCAGCTGGAAGTGAGTGGTGCCTCTGGTGTCTGCCCATGGCTGGCAAGACTCACTGTGAACTCCCTGATGTGTCCTGCCTTGGTCACCGACGGTCCCACAAGCATGTGTTGGCTGCCCCCATCTGTGCACCACAGCTTCCCTCTGGGAATCCTGGAGGCACAGCCCATGGCCAGGGCACAAGCAGGGTGAGTCCCAAGGGATGAGGATGCTGGGAAGCATGGTGGGGTCAGCCTGCCATGGTGCTACGTAAGACCCAGCCCAAGAGCTGGAAGGTAGCAGACCCCTGGTGTCCAGCCTCAGCTTCACTGTCTGAATAGAGTCAGGGCTCTGACATGTCTGGCACCAGCACTGAGCTTAGAGGATGCTGACTAAAATGCAGTTGTCCTGGAAGGAAAGAAGTAGTTCTCTGGAAATGGTGCTGCAGAACATATTTGTTATCAATAAAATACAAATTTATGTATGTTTGTAATGCAAACACCCAGTTTGATACAACCATTATAGTTGTTGTCTGGGCCTATTCTGTTTTCCTCAGCAATGTTTTCTCTTTTCTCCTCTTATTATCTGGAAACCAGTCATTACCAGTGTCTCCTTTCCATTGTCACTGAACCTCATTTTAACAATGTGACAAACAAGAGCAGCCTCAGAGATGCCAGTTTTAACATGACTAAACCCTCACCCACACTTTTAAACTGGGACAGCTGAGAAAGAGCTTTTATGTAAGACGATGCAGAGCATTACAGCCGTCCCCGTCAGGTGCTGGCATTTTTTTTTCCTTTTTCTTCATCTTTGTCGCAAGATGTTGCAATTTTAACTTGTATTTGCTTTTTTTCCAGCTCATGACTCCAGTTCTGACTGGGAGGCACAGAGCAGGGCTCTGCTGATGTCTCTAACATCAGTGCTAGGCTGTCAGGGAGCAGACGGCATGTGATCAGGAGAGGCTAAACTGGGATGCTGTGATTCAGATAACTGGCTTCCCTATTTCTGGCTCTGCTTCGAGGTCCAGGAGAGGCAGAAGCCTCTCCATATCTCGGAGGCGGGGGTGCAGGGCCACCACAGCCACCACGGCCAGCAGCCAGTGCCCCAGACCGCACAGAAGAAGCACATGCATGAAGAAGAGCATCGTCTGTGAAAGAGGAACCTGCACGGGGACTGGGCTGGAAATACTCCAAGGAACTACTACTCCCATTGCAGAAGCTGAAGCATTTCCTGCTTCTCCAGCAAAAAGAAACGCTTGGCCCAGAGCAAGGGAGCTGCTCTGTCCCCTCTGGCTGCTCTCCCACTGCTTTTGCTTTTGCTGTGTGTTTCTCAGCAACTCTCCCAGCAGCCTGTCATCCCTAGCTCTTCCTCCCACCGCTTAGTCAAGTGACTGTGATGGAGGGAAGGTGGAGGGATGCTCCTGGGGAGTTTATCCAGCAACTTTCAAACTATACAGAAGTGTACAACTTCAGCAAAGTCTTAATCTGCCCCTGGAATTTGCAGATTATTTTTTATTGGAAAAGAATTCAATTGAAAATTGAGGACTAGGTCTTCTGTTGGGTTATTACTTATGATGATTGTAAACACATTACATTATATTTACTTTTAAATTATGGGGCAGTGTCATACAAAAGGGGCATAATTTCCTTCTCATAGGAGTTGCCCACAGACATCTGAGAGTAGTGCTCTTCCTACACAGCTTGCCAGAGGCTGGAGTCTAAAGTGCATAAACCTATGAGAGGCAGAAAGCAGAAATGAAACTTGCTCACCAATCTGCACTGCACAAACTGCTAAGAAAAAAGGTTGTTCCACACAAAACACCTCTTTAAGTCTCATCTGCCATTGCAAATATTACCAAAACACCTATTTAAGCCTCTTCTGATACTGCAGATATTATGGCTGATGACAGAAAGCAATGGAATTAAAGCCACTGTCCTTTGGTGTTCAGTAAGTGGCCTTGGAAGAAGCAGGTTCTGCTCCATGCCCACAGGTACTTTGTAAAAGCTTTAATAGGGCAACAAACAGTGACAGCCTGTGCACAATGCTGGCTGCAGGCAGCCTTTTCCTGCCCAGCCAGTGAAACCTTCAGTACAAGCAGACCACCAGGGCACAACATCTGCCTGGACTTCACAGCTTATTCAGCCCAAAGCCTCAGCCTAGAGCCCCCTTGATCAAAGGCCTCCCCAGCCCTTTCCCTCTTCCCAGTCCCCTTTCCCTGCTGGCCTCAGCCTGCTCCTGGCACAGGACTAGTTTCCTTTTTTTGCCAGCTTTCCTTCACAATGTCTGTATATTCCTTTCTGTGTCCTGTAAATCTCTCTTGCTGTCTGTGCCCTACTAGAGATGTCTTCCCCACAGTCTCTCTCCCCTTTTCCTCCATCTCCTACCCAAATTTTTGTGCACCCAATGAAATGGCTGTTTCTACATCAGGGCTGCTTTGTTCCCTCCCCATCATCTCTGCCCAGCTTCTTTTGTATTTTCCCTCTTGTGTCTCCTGATGACCTCCCACAACGAAGTCCAATTCCACCACTGCCTCTCTGTATTTGCATTTCCTTCAGAGAAACCTCCTGCTGCCTGGAAGCAACATTAGACTCAAGAGGACTCAAATCAAAGTGGAGATTTGGGTATTCCTCCTCTATGAGCAGATGGAAAGAAGCTGCTTAGCCGGACCTGTGAAGACTCCTCTGTTGCCTTCCCCATGAGCAATTGCCCAAGCAGAAAAGGCTTTCCCTCCTAACTGCCTCTCTCTGCCCCTCTCTTCAGTTATGCTCTTTGCCTCTGGTTTCTCATATTCTTCACCAGCCACCCCCCATGCATTCCCCATTGGCAGCCTCCATGGGCTATGTATGGTTTGACAGTGACAGCATCACCTGCGCCGTCACCTCTCGGGAACAGCCGTGCTGGCTCTGCCCTCTGCACCTGCCCAGCATCACCCCATGCCTGGTACATCCACTTTGCATCCCACTGTTGCTCTTTGACTCAGACCAGCCACCCACCACAGTGGCAGGATACTGCCAAGAAACAGGGAAAGGAGCTTATCCTCAATCCTTGTGCCAGCCTTTCCTTTCCTTTCCTTTCCTTTCCTTTCCTTTCCTTTCCTTTCCTTTCCTTTCCTTTCCTTTCCTTTCCTTTCCTTTCCTTTCCTTTCCTTT